>JABUQX010007510.1:47500-56922 GCA_015478945.1 Trachelipus rathkii | reverse complement strand
GTGAGTAGAGGAGGAAAAAAAGGAGGTAAATATAAATATTCTTATAATATTATAGGAGAAGACAATGAGGAAAAAGAATGGATAAACCTAAAAGATTATGATGTGAAAGAAAAAACTAGAGAAAACATAAAGCAAAATATAATCAAGAATGAAGAAGAAATAGCCATAATGGATAATGAAGAAATATATTTCGGAGAAATGGAAGACTGGAAAAATGGCATAGTAAAAAATTCCAAAAAAAGAAACTTTTAAGCTGGAAGGAAAATGAAGTTTATGAAGAAGTAGATTTGAATAAAAACATGAGATCTGTGAGAACAAGATGGATAATAAGTCAAAAAGAAAAAGAAGGGGGGATATATTATAAAGCCTGTCTAGTTGCTAAGGGATTCATGGAAAAAATCGACAAAGACAGTGTGGCTTGTGAATCTCCTACTTTATCACCTGAAGGTTTAAAAATTCTACCGACAATAATAAAAATGAATGATTGGAGAATAAATACTTTAATGTTAAAACTGCATATCTTCAAGGAAAACACTTTAAAAAGGAAGATGTCTAATTTAGTACCACCTGAAACGAAGACGAAAAATTTGAAACTACGCAGGCAGTATATGGATTAAATGATGCTGCAAGAAGTTGGTATGACAGTATGAGTGAAATAATAAAAGAAACAGGAGGTGAGAAAAGTAAAGTAAAAAAAACAATTTTTTTCTGAAAGGAAAAAGGTAAACTGATAGGAATAATGGGAATTCATGTTGATGACATGATCTTTGGAGGTGAAGAGAGTTTCCATGAAAAAATAATTGGAAAGATTAATCAAAGATTAAAGGTTGGTAGTATAATGAGAGAAGATTTTCAATATATTAGGAATACACATAAGCGAAAAAAATGAAACATTATAACAGTAGAATAGAATATATACAAGAAGAAATTAGAGAAAAATCGACATGGAAAAAGGAAGAATGCTGGATGCAAATTTGAGTAAGGGAAGAACAGACGTCTTCATCGTTCTGTATTAGGAAAACTTAATTGGCTAGCACAGCATACTAGGCCTGAGTTGAGCTTCTCTGTAAGTAAACTAGGTAGAAATATGCAATGTGCGAATGGTCATAACATGAAGGAAATAAATAAAGTAGTGGAAAAAACAGGTAGAGTTATAAAAACGGAAGTTTTTTTTTTAATAGAGAAATTAAAAAAAGAGAAATAAGTTCGTAGAAGTTTATCCTGACCCTTCTTTTGGAAATATGTGATGAAGGTAAGACTCAAAATGTTACTGTGTATTTATAAGAGATCGTAATGGAAGGAGACACAACGTGTGGAAAGGTCGAGAATTCTAGCTAACAAAGAGTTGTGGGTCTACTTTATTGGTGGAAAACGATGAGTTATCGGTAGAAGCAATAGAATGGGCTGAATTATTAAAGATTCTTATGGGACGAATTTAAATGTGATTAACAGAGGAGATTTTAAAGTAGAGAATAGATGTTATAAACAGATTTGCAAATCGCTTCCTGATAATTATTCAGTCCAGATCTGAGTTAAAATTAGAATGCTAATGAATCGATAATGTTCATATCAAATCTATTGGAGGAGTGGTGACAAGTTTAATGGAGGAGAGAGAGAGAGGAGCAGGGGAGTAGAAGAGTGAGCAGCATTTAATGAAGGATGACAAGTAAGTAATAAATATCTGGAGTTTATTAAAAATAATAGATTAGGAGGAGATTAGAGAGAGAAAGAAAATAGTATTAGATTGATTTTATTTTCAGTCTTGTGTAGGAAGCTATTCCAAAGACTGATGTGTCAATGCTGAAGGTGTTGGAAATCAACTCTAAAGAGAAAAAATATGTTAAATTAGGAATAGTTTTTATTTAATTTGATATTATTATTATTTTTTTTTATTTTTTCAGTTATTGCATTCAAAAAATAGATTTAATTTACGATGGACCTTTTATTAAAATAAATATGTGAGACATTAGTCAGAGAAAATATTGAAATGAGTAGAACAAATGTGTTCAAGTTAAAGAAAATAGTAAAATAAGTGAATTAGAAAAGAAAATATTTGTAAATACTGTGGACTTTGCATTTTTTATTATTCTTTTATATATATATAGGTAAAAGAAGAGCGGTATTAGGGCCCTTCACCAATCTAATGACTTTAACATTATATAAAAGAATAAGATTGACATTAGTTTTATGCGTCATACAAGTTGCTTATAATAGTCAAACAAAAATATTTTGCTGAACTTCGTTTGGACAAAATTAAGTTTATATTTATTTTTCTCATATATTTGTATTTTAGAAGGTATTATCAATTATTATTATCTTTCTTTATCTACCTTTTTTTCCCAAGATTAGGAGTAAGGAGCGCTACAAGCATCGGAAAAGAAAAGCAGTAGGAGAGTATGACAAATGTTGAAAAGAAAGCCCAGCCTTACCGCCCCCTCTGTACATTATAGTGAAAACTCGTCAACAGACAGAAATCGCACCCTAGAGGCTTCATTGGGACCCGCGACGACCCTCAACTATGGTACAAAATCGTCAATGTAAGGGTTCAGTCTTGGCCCAGGTGGGCCACACCATGGCCCCCAATACTAAACCGCGGCCATGTCTCGTCCTATCATGCCACTTTATTCTCGCCTCTGCAAACTCACATTCTCTCCTTCAGACATTCGTCACCGACTCAATCCACTTTCTCTTCGGTCTCCCAGCCGGTCGGTTCCCAACACACTCTCCACTATACATCCGCTTAACCAACCGACTATCATTCATCCTTTCCACATGACCAAAACCATGCTCAAACATACTTTCATTTATTCTCCATTTAACCCTTTCTTCCCACCAACACAACTCTCTAATAAGTCAATACTTGATTTTAATTAATTCTTTCCTCACAGAACCTAGCATGCCCTCTAAGATTGTCCCATCTGAACACATTGAACTTTAGATTCTATACTTCTTATTCCAGACTCATAGTCTCACTACTAATACAATAACACAGTAACAACATACCCTCGATGTAAGACTCTAGCGATCTCAAGACTTAGTCCCTTTACATTACCAACGATTTAATTGCACCACAACCTCCTGCCATTCACAACTTTCCTATCTACACTCTGGCAATCATCCGTTCCCTTCTCATCCAATACATCCTAAAATATTTAAACTCAGACCACTTGTTCCAGCTGCTCACGGCCCTAACATATACTTTCACACTGAGGATTGTCCACACTCACCATAACCTTAACTCTTATCTACGTTTACTTTCAAACCCCTCTTTTACATACCCTGCCACCTATTCTCCAATCCTTCTTCAAACTCTCTCAGTATTCGGCTGCACTACTATAAACCAATATCATCGCATTATAATTAGGTGGGCAATCCCCTCCACTCATATCCATTTCTCCATTCATTCTTATCGACCATTTCCTGCCACCCCATCTCTAAATCTTTAATAACCCCATCCATATACTAAATGGATATAACTCAAGAGACTATATACTTACAACTCCTGTCTACTCACTTTATCCTAAAACCATATGTCACCATTGACACTCATTTATTCTGTACATCACTGCTTTCACTATCGGTTCATATCCATATCTTTGTTCCATTTCAGAAGCCTTAACTACCAACACATATTATTCTTACTAATTACTCTGCCATATAGCTCCTAATTAACTCTATCATATGTATGCCTGTTGTAAATCTTCATATAAACCTAAATATTAGATTATTCTTCTTCTCCCTCATTTTCTCAATCATTTGTTTTCAATTGTATATATGTATTTGTATTCTTACAATTCCTCTACCACTTCCTAATACGCACCTTGTTTCTTTCTACCATATCAGTCTCCTTCAGTCACTCGATCGGCTACTCTTTCGATCCAAAATATCAAGCATTATACCTTCCCTACAACACTTCCAAATAACTTATTCCTGCTATAGATTTCCTACAAGTTCTCTCCTTTTCTCCCTTACCCTTTATATAAGGGTATTATTTTACCGTCTCCTCCAATTTCGGAATTATACCTCTCCATAAACGCTTTATTAACACACTTCCAATTCCAGATTCAAACACCCTCGCCTCTCCGGCTCTTGATCATTCATTCTACAATAATTTCATATATACCTGCAGATTTACCATTCCTTTCAGACTTTCTAATCTCTCCCATTATCTCTGTTTTCCTTCCTTGACTTAATATATCCTCATCCCCAAATACCGTGATTCCTTCTGCATCCATCAATACCGTTCATACAATCACTATCACTAAGCACCAGATCATTACTTGCTAATATTGGTGCGATTTTCCGGTAATGGTTCTTTCCACACTCCTCCTCACATCCATTCATTATTTACAAAAGCACCATCCCTATTCATATTCAGAGCAGATTCCCCTTATTCTTCATTCTTAATCTCCTTTTCGCGCTTTCCTTCCAGTGATAGTACTTCCTAGTCCTTCTGTATGTCCATCAGTCCTCCCTCCAAACTGTGTTCATGATTACCTCTTGTTTTCTCCTACGTATGCACCTTTTATGTATTTCTTTTTTCCTCCTACTTATTCAAGCATCTTTCTTTGAAAACTTCATCATTTGCTTTAGTACATTCAACCACGCTTCTTTTATTACTTTTACCGCTTGTATCACCTCTTCATTTCACCATTTGCTGTTAACATTCTTACTTCCGTATCACCTTCCTCTCAATCCTAAGCCCCCACTAACTTAATTTTACATAGAACAACAATAATGATCCGATAATCCCATTCTAATACCCCTCACGTGATTTAACATCCCAACACATACTATCAACATCTCCTTCCCTTCACCAACACAAACATCATCCAACACTTTCACTTCAATACATCCCTACCTACACCAACCGTAGTATACTTATAGATATTCTGGTGTTTAAAGTAACATGTATTACTTACACACATAAACCTCTCCTCACAGAAATCAAGTCACCTTCCTACATTCTCATTTTCTCCCGCCACCTCAAAACCACCTGTTATACCATCCTTTTTTTGATCACTCTATCCAAGCCATTCAGGTCCCCCAACCACGCATCAACTCTAAGCTCCTAACTCACAGCCATCCAGGAGCATCATCAGATTATCCCAAAGAAATCGTAACTCTCTTCAACGTTTCCCTCAGAGGACCATACGTCCACAACCACACATACCTTGACCTTTTTTTCAAACTTAAATTTAACCATTAGAATTCTGGAACTCACACACACAAAGCTACCATAGCTCTGTACCACAGTCACTCATCAAAATTGCAAACTTCTTCTCTCCTCTCTCCTCATTCATTTCCACACCAGCACACACACATTTCACACCACACCACTTATTTTCACCGTTTCCTTTCATCTTTGATTCAGTCACAGCGAGCAAATCAAATTTGCCCTTCCTAAATACATCCATCACCTCTCTCCTCTTCTCCTCAACATTTATTCCTCTGACATTCCATGTACCCATACGATTCATACAATTTCGCCGAAAACTAGAAGGCCGTTTACGGCGATCACGACCATCTCCGAGGCGTGCATCAGCATTCCTATTATTATTATTACTAGCATTATTATTATAATAATAATAATAATAATAATAATAATAATAATAATAATAATATAATAATAATAATAATAATAATAATATAAGAGAAAAAGAATGAAGACAAATTAATTTTGGTGATCCAACTATGCAAGAACAATAAATTAAATTCATATCTGCATGAAAACTGTCAGCAGAAGGTACATAAAATGAACTAGCCCACAATCACAATATTTTATTAAGATTTTAAAATTTCTTATAAAGATTTTAGATTACTGCGATAAAAAAAATCCCTTAAAGGGATTACATATCAGTCAAAAAAAAAAACAAAAAAAAAATACATTGAAAAGCTTCAAAGATATTTTGATCATGAAGTAAAGTGATTGAAGTTGGTATGATAATTAGGATTAGAAAGCTTTGATGTAGTAGTGACAATGGAGAGATACAGCAACTTGAAGAGTCAATGAATCACCATGTTAATAGAGTGAACATTTGAAATCAGCTTAACAAAATATAATACCATTCTGGCAAAGTGGGTCCACATCCTTTTCCAAAATACATTAGTTTTCAACCTTTAGTGTAAACCCATGACAACACAATCTATTTCTAAAACATTAACGCTAACTGGTTAGAAGTCCAACAACTTGCAACAAGCCTACTAAAATATTCCTTCCTGAACCGATTCTAGTATTAACTAATGATACAGTAACATCTGAACTAATAATATGTAACTTCTTAACTAAAATTACAGACATTTCTCAATTACTTCTTTCACTTCACTATCAAAAGAATAGATAAGGTATGAAAGTCATGGATGAAGCGAGTTCATGGGAACATCAAAATGGCTACCCTTCTAAGGCAATATTTACATTACAATTTTACATTTTTCCAAAACATTTATGCTCCTGGTGACAATTTATACCAGATTTTAATTCTCATTTATGAAAGTTTTACCAATATTAAAACATTTTTTCAACTAAGGACCAGTACAAAAAGTTCAAATATAAAGAAAAAATGTGGGAAACCCATCCTGACAATAAAAAAAATTGTTCTTTTAGAAGATCCAAGAAGCCCATTTAAGAAAGTAATTTATAAAATAAATAAGGTGTATATACCGGTATATAAAAAATCTGAAAATCAAGTACCTCTCGCATATTATATTAATGAAATGAATAATTTAATTAACCAGTAGTTTATCAGTACCTATATAAAGACAATTTAATCTAAATAGAGAAAAACTTACGATAAGTTTTAACTTTTCCTCTATTCCCACTGGAAATTCTGGTAGAAATAATGCTTCTGTTTGAGCAACAGGCCAAACAGTTTTACACTGATGATATTCATTTTGAAGAGTAGTTTGATGCCACCTGTAATAATAACAACGTTAATAACGATATTTGACAATCTTAAACACAACATAGCTTTAGTCATTTTTGAAAATCATACTAATGATTAGGCCTATGGAATAAACAAAAAATAAATGTACTACAGCCATCTAGAAGCTATTGTATGCGAAATTATTATTATTATTATTATTATTATTATTATTATTATTATTATTATTATTATTATTATTATTATTATTATTATTATTATTATTTAATGATAATGATAATGATAATGATAATGATAATGATAATGATAATGATAATGATAATGATAATGATAATGATAATAATAATAATAATAATAATAATAATAATAATAATAATAATAATAATAATAATAATAATAATAATAATAATAATAATAATAATAATAATAATAAAAATAATAATAACAATAATAATAATAATAATCGTAATAATAATAACAATAATAATAAAAATAATAATAATTTCGCATTATTATTGCAGGTCTAAACAAGTCAATTCAACGTAATCTTTAATAAGAATGACAAACAATTTATTTACAAACTCCTTATATACTAATTCAACAATTCTTATATACAGTAAGCTGACTCCTCAAGTGAACCTTCATTTTGATTAGACTCTTTTTCCCTACCACACACGGTGACACACCCACCTGATCGATCAATCTTTGATTCTTGATCATACATAAATCTTCCTCAAATCCAAAATGTGCCTAGAGATTCCATCCACCTCCAAGCCTGTTATCCTCCCCACATCCCACTTTGTTGTACATCTTGCTCCGTTCTGCTTCACCCACACATCTTCTCCCACGAAGAATTTTCCTGCACCCTCTCCCCACTCTGTGGCTCTCCACTATCTTTCTCTGGATGTCTCCATACATAATTATATTTCATTTTCCATGGGCAGGTCCCCTCATCTTCGCCTTGCCTTGACATGAAGTTGTACCAGAATAATCCTTTCCTTATGCTTATTCCCGATCTTGATGCTAGCCTCTTTACTGCTCTGTGGTTCCTTTCAACAATCCCATTACAGTTTCCCCTGAAAGCTGCTCTGAAATTTATTTTCACTCCCCATTTCCTGCACATTTCCTCAATATCCACCAATCTGAATGATGGTGCATTATCCACTTTCACTTCTTCAGGCAATCCATATTTCGCAAAACATCCTCCATCTTTCTCGCTATCTCTCTTCTCCCTTCACCATTCAGATCCTTCCATATTGCAAATCTACTCTCCTCCAAACTCCTAGATGATATCTAAAACTATGATTATCTTCATGTCCGCCATTAGGTTTTTCAATTTTTCTTTCTCAATCAATCTCTATATACACCTCACAATTCCCATTACTTTCAATTTTCCTTCCATCAAACACAACTATATTCTCTCTTCTTCCATCTCCTCTTACTACATCGCTACTGACTTTTGACTTTGTGCAGCCAGAATCAACTGCACCTAACACTCGTTTACCATTCAGTTTTATTCTTTTCAGAGGAATACCAGCCCATGAAGTCAAGAGGGCTGATTCTGATGGAGCAGCCCCCTCCAATTCGTTTCCAGAGGTTTTAAGTTTACATTCCCTTGCAAAATGTCCTTTTCCAACACATCTGAAGGAAGTTAAATATCTTCTTCGACCCATCCTGCATTTTCTCCTGAAGTAAGGTCTTCCACATGAAAAGGATTCAACATTTCTTTCTTTTGCCACAAATTCCATTTCTTTTTCTTTTCTCCACACCCCGCTCCCGCCGAAGATCTCAATTTTATTTGACATTGCGATTGCTCTCTCTACATAGAATTTCATCCATTTCACACTCCTCTACATTCACCATTGCACGAATTTTCATCACAAAGTTCTCTGGCAACCTATTCACTAGAGCCCACTTTACGATTACCTCGCAGCTTAATCCCGCACATCTTGCCAATCTTCTTATGTTTGTGACATAAACGTTCATCGGTTCTCCCATCCACTTCTTTTCACAAATTTTTCTACAGGCCATGAACAGGTTTTCGGCAAAAACTTTTCTCAGTTTTTCATTTATCTTCTTTGAGTGGGTTCGTCCTCCTCACTCATCTCGAGGGAACTGCTAAGGCCTCCCCTTCAAGCAGCATTAGCAGGATGAGTTCCTCATTCTTGATCTTTTGAAACCTTATGACCATCTCAACTTTCAGCAGCCAGGACTCAATGTCTCCTTCTACGACAAAGGGTTTGACCACAAAATAATTTTTAACTCATTCCCTGTCATGATTGCTTCTTTTTTCCTTTGGCCCAGATAGCTTGTAGACCTAAAACAAGTCAATTCAACATAATCTTTAATAAGAATGACAAACATAATATATTTGCAAACTCCTTATATACTAACTCAATGATGCTTATATACAGCGTGCTGACTCCTCAAGTGAAGCTCCATTTTGATAATAATTAGACTCTTCTTCAATACCACAATTATTATTATTATTATTATTATTATTATTATTATTATTATTATTATTATTATTTTTATTATTAT
>JABUQX010007510.1:35000-37500 GCA_015478945.1 Trachelipus rathkii | reverse complement strand
AAAATAGATGTTCGAAATTAAATGCTCTTTAACATTTCCACTAATTATCAAAGTACTCTCAATTAAAAATAACTAATTAATAACATAGTCCATTTCCACCAAATAAACTTTACAAATGTTTAAATTTCCAGAGCCCTGAAAAACAAATAGGCTACTTACCATAATTTAACTTAACAACATATCTCTATTACGTGCCGACAAAAAAAATCTTTAGCTACATTTTTGTGGCAAAAAAAACTTTACACAGAAAATCGTGTAAATATTTTACTTGCCATTCCTGCCATAAAAAAGTGGGCGGAGCGTAATCGCGCTGGACTCCTGATTCTCACTCATAGAAAACATCTATTACCCATCTAAGACTCAGTGAGCGTTGTGTGCTCGTGCAGTGAAGTTGGTATTATATGCGCTCGTGCCACCCAGTGTTATTTGACTTTCGTATAAGTTTAAGCTCATACAACTTTACACCTATTGCACACAATGGGTCGGAAAAAGCTGAAAATGGAGGAGAAGTCTCGTGCTTTGACTTTGCTAGAGAAGGGGGAATCTGTGATTGCTGTGGCCAAAGATTTGGGAGTGTCGAGAGAGGCAATTTATCAGCTAAAGCGGTCGGCGGCGAAATTACCACCTGGGACGGTACCATTGAGGAAGTCAGGCTCTGGTGCACCTAAGAAGACTACACCAAGGACAGATAAGATTCTCAAGCGTGAAGTTATGTCACATCCTGCTATAACTGCCGTCGAACTAAAAAATAAACACCCTGAGCTCCTCAAGAACCTCGCAACAAGGACAATCCGGCATCGCCTGCAAAAGGACCTGGGTCTTCCAAGTCGCCGTGCTGCAAAGAAACCAATGCTCACACCAGCAATGAAGAAGAAAAGGGTGAATTTCTGTAAGAAATATGTACACTGGACATCGGAACAGTGGAAGAAAGTGATGTTCAGTGACGAAAGTACTTTTAGGCTGGTCAGAGGAGGCTCAAAGATCGTTCGTCGTCCTAGTAGTGTGTCACGATACGACTCCAGATTTACCGTTAAGACTGTGAAACACCCTGAGAGTGTCATGGTATGGGGTTCATTCAGTGGAAACATGGGCAGGGCAGGTTTGTTCTTCCTTCCCAAGGGTGAAACTATGAAAGGAAGCAAGTATATTAAAGTTTTGGAAGAACATCTTACTTGTTGGGACATTCATGGCTGTGATTATTTTATGCATGATGGTGCCCCTGCCCATAAGGCCAAGATCGTGACAAAGTTTTTCAAAGACCATAACATTAATATTTTCGAGTGGCCTGGTAATTCTCCAGACCTCAACCCCATTGAAAATGCCTGGAATGTAATGAAAAACAAGGTTCAAGAGACACGACCAAGCAGCATCAACGATCTGAAGGAGGCTCTCAAGAAACTGTGGGTAGCCATGGACCCCAGCTACTTCACCAACCTTGCTGAATCCATGCCTAATCGACTGCAGTTGGTGATAAAATATAAGGGCGACATGACTAAATATTAATATTTAATAATTTGTAACAAACTATCCACAATAAAACATATTAAAGGTAAGATTTTTTGTTTTATTGGCCTTGTAAAGATTTTTTTTGCCGGCACTGTACAATATGTATCATTATTATTGAGTTGCATTAAATTAGTTCAAATTTTTAATCTTCACATGAAACTGGAAAATTGTTCACTGAAATATTGATACTGTAAAGGTCTACTTAAGTGTCAAACCTGCCAACATTGTCTTATAAGAAAAAAAAAACAAAAAAAACAAATGCACACATGGACACATTGCTACAAAATTGCTATTCACTCTTATTCCAAATGTAGTCATGTAATAAACGCCTTATTTTTTTAAAAAAAAATTTTAACTCAGCTAATGGAGAGGTGGTTTAAAATATGAAATTTAAAATATTTTCTTTTAAACAAGTGGTTAGTTTGCACGATTTCGTTCACTATAACAAATGTTTTATTATTTATCCCTAAATTTACTGATCCAACTATTCCTTCATTCACATTTTTGCCCATGAACATCTCAAGTTCTTTAGGCAGTCCTCTTCTTTTGATCAGTTAAAAATTTGTTCAAAATCTTGAGGTTAACTGGTGTAGGTAATATAAACTACTCATATCAAATTGATCTCTGGTTTTTGCTTTTATGGATTACTGCTGATGGGGGTTGATTAATTCTTTAATCATTATTATTATTAAACTATATTATGTTTTAATTTCAATTATTATTAATTATTATAATTTTATAACTGAAAACTATATTAAGATTTTTATTATTAATATTATGTTTATTGTTATTAATATTATTATTATTATATATTATTATTATTAAAGTTCCTCTTAAAATAAAGCTATAAATTTATTATTAAACTACGATATATTAGAAGTATATTTCACTAAATTATCATCATTCCAATTTTTATTATTATTATTAATACTAAATAATTATTATAATTTACATGCCAATGAATGCCAGGAAAATTAAAATCAACCATTATGAC
>JABUQX010007510.1:22500-30000 GCA_015478945.1 Trachelipus rathkii | reverse complement strand
CTCCAGCGCCCACAAGGGGGCTTTATCGCCCACTTTGAGAAAACCTTGGTCTAACTCTTTCCAAAACACCACATGAGTGAATCTTTTGCGTTTTGCATTTGTATTTCCTTGAATTCTTCGAGTTTGCATTTGCTTCGAATGTACGTCTACACACAATCTAACCCATTTGTGTGTATGGGACATTTTTGGTAAAGCTTTGCTCATTTGCTTGGTTATGTATATATATATATAATTTAATATATATATATATATATATATATATATATATATATATATATATATATATATATATATATTATATATATATAATATATTTATATATATATATATATATATATATATATATATATATATATTGTAATGCAGTGGTACATGAAATATATAACATTACTTTCATTTATGTATTTTAAGGTAAAGGTCAAGTATTGCCATTGCAATATTACTTTTCTGTTATATATATATTTGATGTATGCTGCAAAGGTCCAGTCAAAATATTGTAAATATGTTTGTATTGTAAGGATAAACAACAACCAATGAGAACTCATCTTTTGAGACTTATTTCTTAAAAACTGGATTGTCATTGGTCGTTGTTGACAAAGCTTTATTAATATTATTATTATTATTATTATTATTATTATTATTATTATTATTATTATTATTATTATTATTATTATTATTATTATTATTATTATTATTATTATTATTATTATTATTATTATTATTATTATTATTATTATTATTATTAATATTTTTAAAGCATTCTAAAAGGGATACTACGTATTACTATATATATATAAATGATTTTATATATATATAAATAAATATTTATTGAATAAATGCATTATTTTTGTAAAGTGTGGCAGCGCACAATCTTCAATTTTTGTTAGCTTTTTATATTTTGATTTCAATGAAAGATTGTCATTTCTTGAGAAGAAGTACGATTTTACAAGAAATACCAATCTCTCATTCTTTCTAAATGTCTGGTATATATTTGTCTTACTAAATTAATTGATAAATATATACATCATTTTATTTATTGTTTTAAGGATTGTGATTGGATAAGAAGGCGTAATCTAAATTACTGTAATCTATATAAATAGTAAAAATGAGAATATTTTGGATCTTTTTCGCTTTCATTGTTGTTAATCCAAGTTGTATATTGTTAGTGTGTATTATTTTTTTTCAGATTCGTGACGTCAGGCTTCACGTGAAAATATAATATATTATATATATATAATATATATATTAATATATATATATATAATTATAATATATATAATATATATATATATATATATATATATATAGTATATATATATATATATTATATATATTATATATATATATATATATATATATATATATATATATATATATATATATATATATATATATATATATATATATTACAGTAAGAATGACGCAGGAATCCAATTTAGAGGTCCCATTCAACTCGGTAAATTTAAGAATTAAGAATTACTTTTAATAATAAATTAATTTTAATTAATGAATAGTAATTATAATTAAAAAGCCGCATTTGGGCCTACCTAGACTGTCCCAGTCACCCAACAATATTAATAATAAGAATAATAATTCAAAAGCCGCATTGGCCCCTCTAGAAGTGTCCCAGTCAATCCATTATAATTTAATAAATAAAAATAATTATTCAGAAGCCGCATGGGCCTTTCTAGACTGTCCAGGTCAACCATAATAATAATAATTAAGAATTAATAATTAAGAAGCTGCATTGACCCCACTAGAATGTCCCAGTCAAAACTCATAATAAATAAGAATAATACTTAAGAAAACAGCATGGGCCTATCTAGACTGCCAGCCAACCAAATAATAATTAATAATAAAAATAATAATTAAGAAAAACCCACATTGATCCCTCTGCGAATGTTCCCAGTCAATTCCATAATAAATCATATATATTTATTAAATTAAAACCGGAATACTTTAAGAAGCATGCCATCTTGATATAAGAAAAGCATGCATTCAGTAATAGGGTTGTTAAATTTTTGGAATGGTTTCCTGCCCACAGGAGCGTTGTTGAGTGTGACTCGATTGCAACATTTAGGAAAGGATTGGATAGGTATGGATGGGTTGGGTATCTTATAATATATTTAGACGAAGCCAAATAGGCGAGTTTTTAGTTACAGTAGTTATTTATGTTAGACTGCATGTGCGTGACCATAACTTAGTTATTAATGCATGTGGATGGTTTGGTATCATAAAATTCATTAGTTTTGGACTAACGAAATTGGTGGATTTGTAGTTACAGTAATTTGACAAGCCCTAGGGTGCTTTGTGGATTTGCATGAGCATGTTTGGTTAGTGGGTTGACTGGGACAGTCTCGACAGGCCCATGTGGCTTTTTACTGTCTCTATATTCTTAATGTCTTAAAGCCGCATGGTCCTTTTTAATAAAAATTAATAATTGAGAAGCCGCATTGGCCCCTCTAGAATGTCCCAGTCAACCCATAAAATTAAGAATTAAAAATAATTTTTAATAATAATTAATGTAATTAATGAATGGTATTTAACATTAAGAAGCTACATGGGCATACCTAGACTTTTCCAGTCAACCAACAAAAATTAATAAATAAGAATAATAATTCAGAAGCCACATGGGCCTTTCTAGACTGTCCCAGTCAACCCATAACAATTAATAATTAAGAATAAATTATTCTTAATTATTAATTATTATGAATTGACTGGGACAGTCTAGATAGGCCCATGCGGCTTCTGAATTATTATTCTTATTTATTAATTATTATGGATTGACTGGGACATTCTATAGGGGCCGATGCGACTTTTTAATTATTATTCTTAATTACACAGGCCTGCAATGGAAATTTTTTTTCCATGAAATTGTCTTATTTCCCTGTATTTTGGTGTGCTGAATTCGAAAATAACATCCATTTCCCTCCATCACGTAAGGTTTTTTCACAAATCACGTGTAATCATTTTCTTAGTTATTTTCTCTTGCTGTCTTTACAAGGCTGTGTTTACACTGTTTGGTACTAAATGTTACCCACAAATATTAAACAAGAAGGTCAAGAACCTGTCATATATATATATATATATTATATATATATATATATATATATATATATATATATATATATATATATATATATATATATATATATATATATATATATATATATATATAATGCGTCCTGTTGATCATGGTCCTGATGTCCCTGTACCAACTCCACCAAGTTCGTTAGATGATTTTGCGACATCTTATGATACTGACACTGAAGGGAGCAGTTCTGGTGAAGAGTTTAGTGGTTATAACAACGAACCTCAATTGTTTACACAACCAGAATTAAATGATCTTGTGAGGGATTTAGATCTACCGAAGGAGTCAGCCGAATTGTTAGGCTCAAGGTTGAAGGGAAAAAATTTATTAGCACCAGGTACATCATTTTCATGGTATAGAAAAAGAGAAAGAGATTTTCTTCAATACTTTTCTCAAGAAGATGAACTAGTATTCTGCAATGATATCACTGGGCTGTTAAGTATGTTCAATGTAAACTATGATGTAAAGGAGTGGAGGTTGTTTATTGATTTGTCCAAACAAAGTCTAAAGGTGGTCCTCCTTCATAATGGCAATAAGTTTGCCTCAGTACCAGTTGCTCATTCTGTTTATTTGAAAGAACGTTACGAGAATCTGAGTATGATTTTGTCGAAGTTAAAATACAAGGACCATGAGTGGACTATATGTGGAGATTTGAAAGTGATTTCCATGCTTCTAGGACAGCAAGGCGGGTACACCAAATACCCTTGTTTCTTGTGTGAGTGGGACAGTCGAAACAAAGCCCAGCATTGGATACAAAAGGAGTGGACGAGGAGATCTGGGTTTGAAATTGGAATAAAGAACGTCGTGAAAGAAAACCTTGTGGACCCAAAGAACGTACTCCTGCCTCCACTTCACATCAAACTTGGCATAATGAAGCAGTTTACAAAAGCTCTCTCTAAGGAAGGGGAATGTTTCAAATACCTAAGGGACAAATTCCCTGCATTATCCGATGCAAAAATTAAAGAGGGAGTATTTGTCGGTCCTGATATTCGAAAACTAATGAAAGACCCACAGTTTGAAACGAAAATGGATGTTAAAGAAAAAGTTGAATGGCTGTCATTCAAGGAAGTAGTAAGTAAGTTTCTTGGAAACAATAAAGACACAAATTTCAAGACAATCGTCGAAGATATGCTACAAAATTTGAGAGAACTGGGGTGTTCGATGAGCCTTAAGCTGCACTTTCTTCATTCTCATTTGGACTACTTTCCAGAAAATCTAGGAGCTGTTAGCGAAGAGCAAGGCGAGCGCTTCCACCAAGATGTGAAAGAAATGGAGAGGAGGTACCAGGGTCGCTGGAATACTAGTATGATAGCGGACTACTGCTGGGGTTTGCTTCGAGAAACTGAAGTAGCAACATATAAAAGGAAAAGTCAGAAAAGAAGCTTTCAAAATCAGAGAAAACGCTACTATGCGGCTGAGTAAGGTCGACTTTAAATTTGCGCCCTGCTATTAATTTGTAAGTTTCATTTTCATATATTTGTTTTACACATATTTTTCACCTTATATACCTATTTACTTTCAAATTTAAATAAATGTGTTTCAATTTAAAACACTTTTAATTAAACATTATTGATAAGTATTTACTGTTTTTCGTTCATGACTTGTCATTGCGTTTTGTGAAAAATCCTTACGTGGTAGAGAACAACTGCTGTCATATTTGGATTCAGCACATCAAAAAACATAAAGTTCAACAGTTAAACTAAAAACAATTTTGCAAAAGTGAAAAAATGCAGGCCTGTGTTATTAATTATTGTTGGTTGACTGGGACAGTCTAGGTAGGCTCATGTGGTTTCTTAATTATAAATACTATTCACTAATTACATTAATTATTATTAAAAATTATTCTTAATTTTTAATTTTTATGGGTTGACTGGGACATTCTAGCGGGGCTAATGCGGCTTCTCAATTATTAATTTTTATTGGTCGACTGGGACAGTCTAAAAAGGACAATGCGGCTTCTTAAGTATTATTCTTAATTTAAAATGAGTTTGGGGAAAAAACCTGGGAGGGACATTCTAGAGGATCAATGCGGATTATCATTATTTATTTTATGTATTAAATTATTATTGCGTTGATTGGGACAGTCTAGATAGGCCCATGCGGCTTCTTAAGTATTATTCTTATTTATTATTTATTATGGGTTGACTGGGACATTCTAGATGGGCCAATGCGGCTTCTTAATTACTATTTTTATTGGTTGACTGGGACAGTCTAAAAAGGACCATGCGACTTCTTAATTAAGTATTATTCTTATTTATTATGGGTTGACTGGAACATTCTAGAGGGGTTAATGCAGCTTTCTTAATTATTATTCTGAATTAATAATTAAGAAGCTGCATTAACCTCTCTAGAATGATTCCAGTCTACCATTAATAAAATAAGAATAATACTTAAGAAGCCGCATGGTCCTATTTAGACTGTCCAGTCAACCAATAAAAAGTTAATAATTTAAAAGCCGATTGGCCACTCTAGAATGTCCCATCCCAGTCAACCCATAATAAATAATAAATAAGATAATACTAAGAAGCCCAATAGGCACAACTTCCAAATCCAGTCAACCATATATATATATATATATATATATATATAATATATATATATATAAGTATATATATATAATATTAATATATATTATGTATGTATGGTATATATATATTATATATATATATATATATATATTTTATTTATTTATTTATTTATTATGCTTTCACTCTTTCCCGCTTGAGCGGGGTAGTGGTACGTACAGCCTCTCCCACTCACACCTCCCCTCATCTCGCCCTCACCCACCTCCTCCACCCCACTCTATCCCTCGCCAAAACCCTACCCTCTTCCTCCCTCATCCCTCCCTCCTCCAGCATCTCCTTTATTCCATCCATCCACCTCCTTCTTGGTCTCCCCCTTCCTCTCCTTCCTATCCCCTCCGCCTCCCAAACTCTCCTAACCACTCTCTGTTCCTCCATTCTCACCAAATGCCCATACCATCTTAACATTCCCTTCTCCGCTCTTCCCACCAACCCATTCCTCCAATCACATCTCTCCCTCACCACCCTTTTCCTAATCCTCTCCCTTCTACTAACCCCACAAACCGCTCTCAACCCCTTCATCTCAAATACTTCCAACTTCTTCCTGGACCTGGCATTCAACCCCCACGTTTCACACCCATACAACACCGCTGGTACACAAATTTTTTCAAACATACTTATCTTAACTTTCTGTGATAAATCCCCCCCTTTCCATACTTCTCTCAGACCACTCAAAACTCTCATTCCTTCTCCTACTCTATGTTCTATCTCCTCCTTCATCCCTCCCCCCTTACCCAAATCCATCCCTAAATATCTAAAAATCTTACTTCTTCCAAAACTACACCCCCCACTCGAACCTCTAACCCCTCCCCCTCCTCTCTTTCCTCCTCCTCAAACACTAACACTTTACTCTTACCAGGATTTATTTTAAGCCCCTTTTGTCCGCACACTCTCTCAAACTCCCTCACCAAATACCTCAATTCTTCCGCGTTCTTCGCCACTAGGGCAGTATCATCCGCAAACAGTATCATGTTCACTTCCCTTCTGTCATTCCCATTTGTCAATTCCACCCCCCTCCCCTCCCTCACCATTCCTCTACAAACACTCTCCATAAACAAATTAAATAGCCACGGCGACATTACACACCCCTGCCTCAGTCCTCTCACCACCCCAAACATCTCACTCTCCCCTCCTAACACTCTCACACACATTCTACTATTCCTATAAAATGCCCTAATACCTTTACCTAGTTTACCCCCCACTCCATTTTCCTCCAACACCCTCCACAATCCTCACTCTATCATATGCTTTCTCTAAATCTAAAAAACACCCATACACTTTCCCTTTCCTCTCTATACTTTTCTCCACAAGCATCTTTAGTGTGAACACTTGGTCCACACACCCTCTTCCCTCCCTAAATCCTCCTTGTTCTTCCCCCATTCTTCCCTCCGTTAACCCTCTCACTCTCTCAATCAGGATTCTACCATACACTTTCCCTACCACACTTAATAGACATATGCCTCTATAATTCCCACATTCCATCCTATCCCCTTTCCCTTTATACAGGGGAACCAAACAGCCATCCTCCCAATCCTGTGGTACCACACCACTCCTCCAACATATATTGTATAACCTATACAACCATTCCTCCACCCCTATACCTCCACTCTGTAACATTTCCATTCTCACCCCATCCATACCTGCGGACTTCCCTTTTTTTCCTTTATTCAAAGCCCTAATAATTTCCTCCATTTGTATTTCCTCCTCCCCCCCCCCCCCCCCTTCCCCCCCCCCCCCCCCCTCTTTCCAATCCTCCTCCCCCCCCCCCCCCCCCCCCTTCAATAATCCTCCCCACCTCTTCCTCACCCTATCCTCTCCTCCTATCCA
>JABUQX010007509.1:45000-50000 GCA_015478945.1 Trachelipus rathkii | reverse complement strand
TCTCTCTCTCTCTCTCTCTCTCTCTCTCTCTCTCTCTCTCTCTCTCTCTCTCTTCTCTTTCTCTCTATCTTTTTATAGTATAATTATAATAATTATAATAATAATAATAATAATAATATTTTTAATAATATATAATAATAATAATAATAATAATAATAATAATAATAATAATAATAATATTTTTAATAATAATAATAATAATAATAATAATAATAATATTTTTAATAATAATAATAATAATAATAATAATAATATAATATAATAATAATAATAATAATAATAATAATAATAATAATAAATTGCTCTATAGTTTGGGAAAAAGAACAAAGATGATTGTCGTGCGGATTTTAATTATTGCCAAGTTTTTGAACATGTGAAAGTTTTTCAACCCACATTTTCTTAATAAATAAACATATATATATATACCGTTTATATATATATATATATAGATATATATATATATATATATATATATATATATATATATATATATATATATATATATATATACACAAAACTGTCCCACTCTCTTTCAAGAGAAATGTACTCTACTTATTTATATATATATATATATATATATATATATATATATATATATATATATATATATATATATATATATACTATATTCCTATATATATTTATATATATATATATATATATATATATATATATATATATATATATATATATATATATATATATATATATATCGAAGATAAATTTTGTTGCACTTATATTTTTTGGCATCAGTAAAATTCAGACAATAAAATGTAAAAATATTCATGCTTTATTATTTAAAATTGTGTTTATTGTTTTTATATGTTCAATGTTATCTAAGTTTAAAGAAAAATGTTTGAGGAATTGCTTAACGATGTCGTTCCCTCATTTTAAAAAGGTGAAGTAGTTGTAATAGACGACGGTTGTCTGATTTTAAATGATTGAATTTTTTTGTTGATTTTAAATTATTGTTTAGATATTATTATTGGATGAAAATATTTTATATTTCTTTGCGAATTATATTATAGGAATGATAGTCTTTTAAATAACATTCTTACGCTTAAAAATGGGCAATTTTTCACAATTAAATTGCTATAAGTTGAATATAGGTAATTGCTTGAGCTAATAACAACCCTAATGTATGATAGTATAGAAATTCTTTAAAATGTATTGTTTGTGCAACATCTTGAAATGTTTTATTGGCGTGAGAGGTCCTGCTTGGCTTTAGGTAGATGTTAGGATAAAATATGAGAAATAATCTTATGAAAACATCAAACTTCAGGTGGATACTATCCTTAGTACTATCTATGACATTTACAATATAGAAGGTCATCGTAATGTAAAAAGAAAATAATAAGTTGAAATTTGAATTAAAAGCACGCGAACTTAGTGGGTAGATAAAGGATTTTTTAATTCAGTGAATTTCTTCTACACACATTTGAAAGTAAGTTTAATTTGAACTGAACGATTGTAACCCAATATATATATATATATATATATATATATATATATATATATATATATATATATATATATATATTATATATATATAATATATAATATATATTTATTTATAATATATAATATATATATATATATATATACTATATATATATTATATATATAACGATTTTCTTAGTATTTTATTAAAATTACGTAACTATTAAAAACATATGTGTTGATCACCAGAGAACGACACCACCCACACGTGAGTAGATAATACAAATTATAGATTAGGTTAATTTGAAGCCCCAACCCCTTATTTGGGGCTGTTTGAATATCCACCCCCTCCCTTACATTTTATTTGAGTTTTTATTTACTAAAATATATTTTATTTGAATATCCCTTTTTATTTTATTTATTTTTAGTTTGATAAAGGTTTATAAAGGAAATGTAGCCCTAAACGGCCGTTAAATGTAGGAAAAATCGTCGTAAAGAAGTAAACAGTCGGAAGTTTTTATGGTTTTTAAAATCACACTTCTTTTAAGGGCAGGAAAAATGAAAAGGCACTAAATTATAATGCCCATAAAAGGTGCAAACACACACACACACACCACCTATACACACACACGATATATATAATATATATATAATAAAATTTAAACTATATATATAACATATTTATATAAAAAATATATATATATATATATATAATGATATGTATGTATGTATGTATGTATGTATGTGTGTTGTGCGTGTGTGTAGTGTGGCCTAGGTAAGTCAGAAGAAAAAAGAAGAAAACAAAAAAAGAAAGACGAGGAAAGAGAAAGAGAGAACAAAATCGAGAAGAATTATACACTTTCTAGAATGTAGAAATATATTTCTTGCTTGGAGTAGCTTTAGAAAAGAAAAGAAAAGGGTGATCGAGCAAAGAACAAAAGAACACAAGTAGATATAAAGACATTGAGAACCTTAGGAATTAATATTTTTTCATTTGAATTTTTTTTTATCTGAAAAATTATTATTTAATATTATTTAAAAATTTGAAAAGGAGAAAAAATAAATTCATATTTTAGCAGCATATCATAATGACGGCCTGCGGTTTATACTCTACTTAGAAGAGGTTTGATATTTAAATGCGAATATCCCTTGAAATCAGCGATTGTCTGGAGCAAAATAATGAGGAGGAGGTAGAGCGACAGAGCTTGTAACCCGATCCTTCAGTTACATTGCTTGCAACAACTTCAGAACTCTGGGAGAGCTTGTTTTGTGGTTAGTTGAAAGATAATGCTAGTCCCACTGACAATGTCAAAATTCTTCCTGTCACTGTAAAATTCATGGAGTAGCATTTGAAACCAACGAACTGTGAAACTCTTATCTTCTGGAGTACTCAAGGAGGAGGACTTTAGATGGAAGAAGATACCAGTCTCATAGACATCTACTGTTTGCGTTCAACCGAGGTGTGAAGACCTCCGAAGCTGCTCGTGAGATTAATGCCGTGTATGGGGATGCCGCAATGCCTCAAAGTACCGCACCCAGATGGTTTTCGCGCCTCAAGAATGGGAATTTTGACCTCCAGGATGGGCTTCGCACCGGGCGTCCTGTTGTGTTCGATGAAGACCGCTTGAATCAACTGATTCACGAAGATCCCCGGCTGTTGTCTTGGATTATATTATATGACTTATATTTCATTTGTGTTTTGCCTTTTCTTCTCCTACAATAGAAAACGCTCACGACTTACGAGCCAACCTAATATATATATATATTATATATATATATATATATATAATAATATATATTATTATATATTTTAAATATAACACAATATATATATATATATATATATATATATATATATATATATATATATATATATATATATATATATATATATATATATATATATATATATATATATATATAATCTATCTTCATAGAAATTGGAAAAATCTTTGTGATTCCTCTTCCTCACATCAATTGTAACTTTTTTTTTCTTTCCTTTTGCTAATTTATTCTGACGATACCACAGCTCATACCTTTATTTCTAATTCCACTTTAGACGACGCCGGAGTTTTCCTCCTTCTCCACCCCCTTCTCCACCCCCTTCCGACTGATTTATACCTATTATTGCAATTTCTTTTTAAGATATGATTTATGATGTCTTCTGAGCTTAATAAAATATAAGGGGTAAGGTCCTGACGGTATTTCTTATGTGGTTCTTAAAACTTATTTCTGTACTTGCCTTTGTAAACTATTCCATCTATGCCTATGAACATCAACCTTTCCTTTTTGCTGAACACGTGTACGCTCGTTCAAAATAAGTCGCTTTTAAAATTTCTGCTCTCCACTCCAGCTTCTTGCCCTTCAAAGGGATGTCGTTCACCCCTTGGTAGGGTTTTGCGTCACACATATCTCCTTGAGAACGTGGAGCCTGGGGACTCTCTCTCTCTCTCTCTCTCTCTCTCTCTCTCTCTCTCTCTTCTCTCCTCTCTCTCTCTACTCTCTCTCTCTCTCTCTCTCTCTCTCTCTCTCTCTCTCTCTCTTCTCGTCTTTTTTTTCTGTTCGTCGAATTGTTCGGTCATTCTCTTATGTAATCGCTATTACAATGTACACTTCTATTCTGAACTCTCCAGTAGTAGTGCACCTACTCCATTAAGAAGGAGTCGTGAGAACATGTTTTACACTCCACACTCTCTTATATCCTTTCTCTGTTCAACTTCTTTTTCATTCCAGACTTAACTGCCATGCTTAGTCTTGCATGTATTTCACTGATAAAGTCTAATTTATTTGTTTTCTTTTATGTATTTTCTACCTTCGTTTCATTTACATACTTTCAAACGCGAATATCGGGACATGTCGGCTTTTAAATTTTGACACGACTCAATTTTTTTAGGTACCAACTCTGTAGAATTTGCATTATGAGATATCACCTATTTACCCGACAGAGGACATTGAATAAATATGAGTTTATATATATATATTAATATATATATATATATAGATATATATATAATATGATAATATAAAATATATATATATATAATATATATATAAAATAATAATGATATATATATATATTAATAATAAAATATATATATAATACTATATATATATATTAGAAGGAAAATACCGATCTTAAGGCATAAATAACTTTTCATTTATATAACAGAGAGATTTTTCTATTCGTATTTTTATTCTTATTATTATTAACCGATTCTCTCTCATCTCTCTCTCTCTTCTCTCTCTCTCTTCTCTTTTTTTCTCTCTCTCTCTCTCTCTCTCTCTCTCTCTCTACTTCTCTCTCTCTCTCTTCTCATCAGTTCTCAGTATTATTTTTTTTTGTCCTTAAAAGAATTGCTCTTCCAAATTAATAGGTTGTAATCTGGTTCTTCTTTTTATCACACAACACACAGCGGCTACACACCACCCTTGCATCTACTATATATATATATATTATATAAATATATAGTGATATATATATTTGATTAGTAAATATATATATATAATAGATTATATATATATATATATAATAAGTTTAATATAATTTTAAAATATATATA
>JABUQX010007509.1:37500-40000 GCA_015478945.1 Trachelipus rathkii | reverse complement strand
AAGCATATGTCTAGCACCACAGAAAGAGATTCACCGAAATGCGGAAGAGCAGAGAACCAAGAGTTGGAAAGAAAGAAAAGAAGATCATAAGAACATTTATAAGAACATTTTATTCAACAATAAAAAAATTTAAATATTAATTTTAAAGGTAAAAAACAAAAACTAATAAATAAAAAAACATGGTTTCTGTTGGTTTTTGGTTTAAAAAAAAACAAACTTTTTTTTCACCCTTTTATATTATATAATAGATATATAAATATATATATAATTTAGTTAATATTATAGAGTTATTATATATTTATATATATTTATTATATATATATATATATTTATAAATATAATATATAACTATATATATATATATATATATATATATATATATATATATATATATATAACGGTAGATATAATAAATCGGTGATTTTACATAATCACCGATAAATGTATAATACATATTCAATTTCGGGGTACCTCTTTAAACATTTGAAGACACAAATCAGGAGCCAAACCTTTGTCTACCGATCCTTGAGCAGTTGTGAAATTCAAATTATTTATTACATTTACCATATTACTGGAGATTAAGAATAATTTACCGTGAGGTCTATTATAATTTAATAGAATAATTATAAAATAAAATTATATTTTACAATTTCTGTATGGAAAGATACTGATTCAAATACAGATTTCCTGTTTTACTATTTGGTATTGATAACCATAATCTTTTTTATATTATTTTATTCTCGTATTTCTTTATATATTTTAGTATTGATATAAAAATGAAGTATTTATCCAAATATTAGAAGCTTTGATAAAGATATTAAGAAATTTTATATTTATATTCGTCTTATATATAATATATAATAATTATATATATATGTGATAAAATTATATAATATAATACTATTTAATGTTATACTGTCGACTGTGTCCCCGAAATTATATTGAATAATTATATCTCCAAAGATATCCGATATCTATCGATTATGTATATATGAGTTATATATATATATATATATATTATAAGTTATAATATATATAATATATTATATATTATATATATAAAAATATAGATATATATAGCAGATGGGTTTTATTATATATATATATATATATATAATATATATATTATAATATATTTATATCAAAATAATATTATAATATTATTTTATAATTATATATATAGTTATATATTCAATGTCAAATTTGGCAATGACGTTATTATTGGAACAAGTAAAATATTTTATATATATTATTGGGAAATATATAGGCCAGTTAACTTATACTGCGGATGTTGATAAAGTCGATATATATATATTCGTATTTATTTTCCAAATTATGAAGTTGAAAGATTTGTTCGAAATATGTGAAAACGATTTTACAATTTTAGCTCTTTACTGCAACATTTTTCAGTAATACTAGAGAAAAAGCTTTGTGAAAAGTGTAACATATAGACGATATAAATACTCCTTAGAACAAAGTATTTTTATTGTGAATAGCTTAAAAATTGAGAGGAGTCAAAATTCAAGTGTTGTTGCTCCAATAAGAGTTATTTTTTTGCAAAATTATTAGATATTATTACTATAACTATGCACTATTAATAAAATATTATTTTTTTAAGTACATAATGATAACAGTTTTAGCAGCGGGTATAGTTTTAAAAAAAACTTATTTAAAATTTAGTGATGCGCTTTTCATTATCTAGCTTAGTTCTACGTTTACGGCAAGTATATCCATCTAGGTTAGGTCTAAATCCTACTGGCAACGACGTATCGTTTCTTAGATAGGTCGTAGCTGTTTACGGCTTTTTATAGTGTTTTAGGTATAATTCCGGATAATAGGTCTTAGGTTACAGGTAAACACATAGGTTCTAGGTTTAACTGTCTCAAACGACAATCAATCTAGGTAGGTCTATGACCTACGGCAACGTAATCCTCCGTCATATATAGATAGTACGTACTGGCTCGGCTTTATAAAGATAAAGATTTAGGATAAAGTTTCGTTAGGTACACACAAGATTTTTTCATTATATATATATATATATATATATATAGATATACTATAAATATATATATATAATATATTATTATACTAATATATATATATATTATATATTAATAATATCATGATTATATATATATTATATATATCGATTGATATGCACAAAAAAGGTATCGAGATATATTAATCAGCAAGAAAATATATTCGAAATCTGCAATTTTTGGTCTAGTGACATTGAAATAATTAAGTTATCTTGACCATATTAATATATAAGAGGTTATATTATATATTGATATATTTTATAATTATTATATAATTAATCATATATTATATAATGATATGATGATATAATATATATATATAATAGTATTTATTTAATAATTATAAATATAATCATATTATTATATATCATAATATACTATATAATAATATATACTGATATATATATATATATTATGGATAACATATCATTCAGATTCCGATTTCGATAATCGTAATTTGT
>JABUQX010007509.1:17500-32500 GCA_015478945.1 Trachelipus rathkii | reverse complement strand
TGCGACGAGTTCTCACTAAATTGTATAAAGGGGACGTAAGGCTGGGCTTCTTTTCTACTTGCTTCACATTCTTCTACTATTTTTATGTTTCCGTTATATGTTACGCCTGCCTCCAGTCTTGGGGAGATAAGGATGGGTGGAGAGAGAGAGAGATATATTATATATAATATTATGAAAATCGCACTCACAAATGATATGATACATGTCACTTTTATATAGATATATGTATATATATTATAATACAACTATGAATAATAATATAAGTTATTATATTAATGGCGACTAAACATTAATGAGTGTATAATAGTTTAATGAAAGTGAGAATTGTATTTAGTTATAGTATAACATACCTACTCGATGTGAGTATAAGTAAACTTTCTCTTCGTAGACTGAATATCTACTGATGCATAGCGTCTGGAATATACCTCATCAAGCTCCAACAAATAAGTCGGCCATCATATATATTGATATCCCAACTGCCCTATTAGGGATAACGATTCCTTACATGAACTTTAGTATCTTGTAGGAATCGATTCACCCTATCTCATTCACACTTAAACATTACGCTAGGTTATACCAGAATTTTATATCTTTAGAGTTAAAATGTAAGTAGTGATATAACTTTATACTGTTAATTCCACATCTATAGAGAATGAGTATAGCTAGCAGTTAACACAGTTTTCATTAAAGTACTTGTACTTATAGCTCACTAAGTTAGTGGTCTCATCGGTGCTATTATCTGCTATTTCCTCCAGAACAATTCTTGGGTCATACCTATCTGAAGAAATGAGCACTCTCCATCGCCTCTGCTCTTAATCACAGTATACAATTAGCATAATTTTTCTATGGAGTGATCAGCATATAGGGCGATGCACTTCACGGTAAGCAGTGTCTGTCGTATATCGTTTTGTAGGACGAACATTTCAATATAATCCCAGACTATTTTTCTATATACTTGTGTCACTCTCTTCAAGACCCTAAGTGAAACACGTTGTACTATGAAAACTATATCATAAGCTGGAAACGCAATCTCACACCTAGATCATGGCCTAAGGCTCACTCACAAATATAGTATTTCATCAATAAAACCAAAGTTTATGATAGTATGTGAATATATAGGCTAAAGATGATGTTTTCTTCTATCTTGATATACTAAAGTGGTTCACGTATCACGATATGTTTATCACTGTCTAATCCATTGGCGTCAAGGTTTCCTCACTCGTGTGACAATTCTCTACTTATTTATATAATATTAGGTATCCAGTTAGGATCCTTTGACCTGACCCTCGGTCACTATGTCACTCACTAATATCACAACTAGGAATCAGGTGTATTTAGTGAAACTCATGCTTGCCTGATACTGAGTAGCAAAATGTATTATTAATACATAGTGTGAGGTCGAACTAGGGCATAATTTACTACATTCACATATGTACTATATTGTAGTCCATTCTCACTCAAGATAGCTATGTGGCGTTAATTGTTGATATGCGTCCAAAATACTCCTTCTTCTTCCATCACATCGTAATATCGCGAGTACATCTCGTAAATCTGGCAAAGCCAGATAACATTTACTCTCGTTGCGCAGTTGGAGTCTGAGGGATTGCTACAATACATATACCCGCTTCCACCCATCATTTTTCAACTGCTCTCTTGTAAGAATTGCGTGTAAGTAAGGAATTCACTCACTCACCTATGCATACGTATATTGCTGGGAGTCCCATAAGCGAAGTTAGTTAGGCCTCACTTGCAAACTTTACATGCAATAACACTAAAGGTTACCATTCTGTAGATACTTATGGAAGATGACCTCCTCGCAGCTGGCTTCTCTATATATAATATTACGATAAAATATGATACTGTATGATAGCCTAATAGTAGTATTATTTATTTATTATTTTTATTTTCTCACTAAATAAATAATAATTAAAATAAAGTATTGCAGTTTATTCATGCAAACCTCGAAGCAACAGCTCCAGTGAGTGTAACAACTTCACGTGAGCATAAATATAACAATATCTCTAATACTATGTAATTTCGTATAATTTTGTTTCACCTCTGATTATTATTCATTTATTATTATTATTATTATTATTATATTATTATTATTATATATTATTATTATTCATTATAATTATTATATTGTGAACAATGATCGTAATATCATCTATTATTGTTTTATCAACCTTTGTTCATCTTCTACATATATTGGCAACACTGAGGCAGTACTCTGGAATTGAATAATATCGAGGAATACCTCAACATACGATAATTCACTATTTTATGGTGCAGCAGAGTTCAATGGCTCAGACTACTACAGAGTGTCTCGAACAGATGGTCGTGTCTGCCGCGTATCGACCGAGTATACGTTAGTCTCGCTGTATTGCGTAACAGTTGATTGAGTGGCGCGGAACCCTGATATATAAGGTAAACGTCTTATACAGTACTACAGTAAGTGCGCACCATTGAATTTATGTATTCCTAAGAATATGCAGTAAAATAGGGATCCATGATTGTCACAGAAAACGTGAGATTGTAGATACTCAGCAAATCTCTGAAGAATATAATGTAAAGAAACACTGACTACTCAACCGAATTTCACTCGTATAAACTAATTAATCTTAGCTACATAAATCCTATTTCAAGAAATAATTTCACTCATTATTATTAGTTGACCATTGTAGTTTCCTTTATTTTTATCCCTAAAATGTGAGGTAATGGTACACAAACTATTGAAAATAATAATAATATATATCAGGTATATATATATATATATCCCAGTAGTGACTTTCACACTCGTGGCTGAACTCCAGGCTTAGTTACGAAAATGTGGATTGTCATATTTTCTTAATAAATATATTAGAATTCTTAAAGTGTAATAATGTTGCCATAAAATTCTCTTATTTTTTTATTTCGCTCACTGTGAGAGCACATTGGAGCAAATACTAATTCAAGTGATACACGAATATTTATCTCTCACAGGATATAATATACTCTCACACACTCTGATATTCACACAGGACTTTCGAACCTCATTCGAGAGCAAAATCAAGACCATTAAACAGCTATATAAATATAATGCTTTTAATCTATATAAATAAATGGCGCCAGTGAGTTTTCACCTATACTGATGCGTCGTTCAACTCATATAAAACACACGAGGAGATCGGTATCCATAGCTGTGTGAATAATATAGTTGTTATAGAGCACAAATTGTGAACTACTAATAATACTACATAAATCTAACTATTTTAGATATTTATAATCGAATTTTAAATAAGTATCTATGTATGTATAAAATGCCAATGACTCCTTATGGTAATGTATACACCTATCATAAATAAATTATTATATTATATTATTAAAATATAAAAAATTGTAAAAATTATTAATTTAACGAAGAATATTTAATAAAATAATAAAAAGAAACTGACAAAATAACTATAATAATGGATGGGAAAAAGCAATAAACTTGAAATATTAAAGTTAACCATGGAATATACCCTGAATAAACCTGAATAGACCTTACTGAAGTGAATATAAGAAATAAAAAACGCTCAAGTATCCTCAAGCTATAATATGCAAATAATAATATATATATATAGTGTATACTACCTAATTAGTGAGTAGTATATGTGAGGACAAAAATTAGGTACCTACACAACCCTTATAACATCTAGCTTATAATAGTGTTAATATTTTTGTAATATTTAGGTTATATATTAGATGAAAAGGGAATGGATGTGCTATAAATAGGTACATGATATATTTATTTTTTATTCTATATATTTATTCCCAAGTTAAGAATATGATGACAAAAAGAAAGTAAGTGAAATGAAAAAAGACGTAGAAGAAGACTAGATTCGACCGTATCAATGTTGTCATGTGCACAGAGAAATGCGAGGAGCAGATGATGCCAAGTCTACAGGAGAGATGCGAATCCATACGAATAGACTCAGCAGCAGAAAGTTAAGTAATATATTGAGATAGTTTTTTACAGTTTGACTCAGTTATGCTTCTGATATAATTTAATACAAAATTTAATTATGAATAATAAATAATGAAAGTAATTTGTTTCTACTTTCCTTTATTTTTAGAAAGTATTTCATTTAAAACATTAAATAAAATGGAGATGAATCATAATGAGAAGAACAAAATAAAGGTAATAAGAAACTTATTGAAACTATTATTATTTTGTAGAAAAAATTATTTTGTTGATTAAAATTAATTAATTAATATCACGTAATATAATATAATATTACATAAAACAAGAATAAAAAAAAAAGGGTGGGACATTCTCAAAAACAGACAATATATTGTGTATTAGTGGGCCCTTTTATTTACTAATAACAAATAATTTTTTATTTTATAACTAATATTACATATTAGAAGTTTAATCACTAAATCTAAACAATTATTATAACTCCAATGTTGTTAGGTTTATAACACAATATATACAGTGAGCCACATATTTTTACAATTCAACTCTAATGAAATTTAAGCCATTTGTTTTTTTATTTATCATACAAAATATGGGCCTACTTATTTAGAATAATCATTTTGCTAATCCCAGGTAACTCTGAGATGAGTCTCATGAGATGTGAACGGCATAAATACTTAAAATTCGAGAATCCAACCACTAACTTCTATCTTTATATCAAATTAATCGTTGGGACATTTCATCTTCCTTTTTGCTATATGGTATTTAACATAATTTAATTCCAATTATTAATATATATCAGGTTCTTATATTATATTAATTTAAATTTTAAATTATGACACATTAAAGTTAAATATTACCAAATATTATATTTGTAATAAATACTTTTAGCATCCTGTAAGTAGTTTAGAATGCTTCTACATTAGGTGGTAAAAGAACCCAAAACTCTCAGCTTCAAGAAGTTATATAGTTAAGTGCAGTCGCATTGCATTCGCATCTGTGGATGTCAAATATTTTATGTGCCTGACATCATTAAAATAAATCATAAAATTTTGATTGCTTAATGTTGGCTTCGAACCATATCTAAAATTCTTTATTTGAAAAACACCATTGATTGAAATTAATTCATTGACTCTTGTATTGTACTCGTATTCATCTCTAATTACACCATAGCATTCTAAACATTCACTTTAATTGTCGGTGGCATTGAAGTTTGTTATTATTTAATTTTTATTATTTAAATTATATATCAACGCTGCTTATATAATTACGTCTAAAAAATATATATTTTCTTAGTTGAATATTCTTTTTACTTAATCCAAATAATCTTTTGGACATTCTAGTCGAAAAAGATATTTTTTTTTTAGTAATTGTCTGTTACAGCAACGACGGCTTCCTGGTTTAGTGTATTCATTTATTTTGGATCCATTTAAAATTTTATAGTATTTTTTATAACATTTTTTTCTTTTACGATCAAGACATTAACACCCGCAAGAGATCTTTTTTGTGAGAATGTTGCTGGTGTATCTTTATTTGTGAATCTTGGTCATTGCATCTGAGGATAATTGCAGTATTTTCAGTTAGCTAAAGATGTTGAACAACTGGTTAATTTGAGTGGATAACGCACCCATTAAAACACACAATATGATTTTAGGTACATCTACGGACATTTATGCGTGTTCAAGTCGTCAGATATATAAACCTAGTTGTGTATTATGGACATATATTTATTCTATCTTTAGATAATCGTGGATGCTATTCACTAAGTATTTTAGAGGGCTATGTGCGTGAATGTGCGAGTATAGATCCCAAATAATTTTTTGCGAGCGCAGTCCAAGTAAGCATATTTACGCATCTTTAAATGGATATCTTTTAAGATATAGAAGTAAAAATTTGCCTTTTGAGATACAACTGCAGATATTACCTTCGTTTCACATCGAATACTACATTGTGCAAGACGCTATAAAATATATAATAGTATATATTATATTATATATATATCATTAGTATATATGTATATATATATTATTAATATATATAGTATATATAGTATAATTATATAATAATATATATATTATATATATATATATATATATATTATATATATATAGTATATATAGTATATTATTAGTATGCTGTTTATAAAACGTGTAAAAAAAAATTATATATTTTGTTAGTTGAATAATTCTTGGTTTACTTAAATCCAATAATCTTTTTAATTCTATTCTGAAAAAGGAATATAATAATATATATATATATATGAGTATAATATATATAGTATATAATATATATATATATATATAGTATATAGTATATATAATATTTATATATAATATAATATGATATAATATCAGTATATATATATATAATTTATATATATATATATATGATATTTATATATAGTATATATATTTATATACTAAGTATATAGATAAATACTAGCGTGTAGTATATAGAGTTATTATAGTGAAATATGATATATATATACATATATATAATATATATAGTATATAGTATATATATATATATGAATGGTATTATAAGAATATTATATACATATATATAATATAGTATATAGTAGTATATATATAATAGTATAGTATATAGTAGTATAGTATAGTATATATATAGGATAGGTCATATGTATTCCCAGGCACCCAGTATATGTATATAATATATATCATAGTAATATATAGTATAAATATTATTATATTATGTGTGAGTATAAAAATATATATAAAAATAGATATAGATTATTGATATCTATATATATAGTTTTTTATACTTTTCTATATATATATATACGTATACGTATATATAGTATATATATAGTATATTATATATATTATCCAATATACCAAAAATAGATTAAATGACCATTTAGATCGAAAGTAAAGCAGCCAATCGTATCTAACTTATTATGTGATAATCTGTTCTTTTGATGCAGTCAGGACATAGAAGAATTTCTTCGCACAGTTCAAGGCGACAGGGCTAGCAACCGGCCCTTTACTTTTCTTTCTTTTTCGCTTGAAAAACTCTTGGACCAGCATCGAAACTTTTGCGCTAGAAGACATGATCTTCTGGAGGGCGGCTGGCAGAAGCGGATTTAGCCAAATGAAGAAGATGCAGGTCCCAGTTGAAAGGCGGATGAAAAAGCCCTACCTGGAGTATATAACTCAAGGACTAGGGCATCGAAAGACTCATTGGCTGAGCAAAGAGCTTTTCTAGAAGTGTTCCAGAATCCAAGAATTTCGAGGCCAAAGGAAGTATGATGCTAGCCCAACTGACAAGACGAAAGTCCTACCAGAGAGATGGTGTAGAATAATATATAGATATAAATAGTGGGTATATATATATACTATATTATAGGCCAATATATGATAGTATGAGTAATATATATAGTATATATATTTTGATATGAGGATTGCTTATATATTTTATCTAATTGATATACTAATAATATATATATATATACTTATATAGATATAATATTGGGGTGATTGTGTTGTGCTTAGTATATTGTGATTATATTCAAAGGAACATACCAGTAAATATAATCATTCGGTGGTTTAAACAAATGAAATTTTATGTGCAGCTTAACTAGTTAAGATGTTTGAACTCAAAAATTTCCAATTAGAGTTACCTTAGTAATTCGGTTCCAGAAAGAAGAATATTAAAGTCGTACAACATATGCATAAATTTTAGTACTCAAAATGGGCTATTTTACCTGACGAGGACGTTGCACAGTAAATAAAGTACATATTGGTGTCACGTCAAATAATTAATTGATTTGGTGCCTTCGCTATTTAATATTCTTATTGACTTTTTAAACAACAAACATGAAAATAGATTAAAATATGATAATGAGATTTTAATTCATTTTCCCCCCGATGATTTTACACGGTCTATTTTATTGACCGCATATATGATATATATATATTAATAATACTATATATATTATATAAATAGTATATATACTATATATATATATATATATATATAATATATACTTATATTATATATATAGGTTTATAATATATAATATATAGTATTATATATTATATATATTATATATATATAAGCTATATATATATCAGGTAGCAATTTTAGCTCATATGAAATTAAACAATGTGATGAAACAAAATTTAATGTGAATTTTAGTGAGTCAGTAAAAATTGATGTGATTATTTGAATCTATCAATTGTATATTTTTTTAGCGTATTGAGGCTAACCATTTTTATTGTATTGCATAATGCTTGTTACGCTATACATCTCCTTTTGTTGTAATTAAATTATTCTAATGAGCGTTTTAATTATTTTTTCTTTGTGACCATATTCAGACTTTCCAATGATATATACTGATATAGATATTATATAGAGGATGTATCATTTGTGAGACGGCTTGGCATTTTCAGCAGTCCATCGCCTACAGTTTCCCGGTGTTCCTATTCCGACATTGATAGGTGATTATATATAGGTAGTTAGTTATTAATAGTTAGTCATATACGTATAGGTATAGGTAGTATATATATATAGGATGATAATATATATAGGTAGTCAGTAGATCAGATATATAATAGTATATACGATATAGTATATAGTATTAGGTATATGAGCGGAACGATCCTGTGGCAAAGCGATTTCCAAAATAATTAAAACCCTAGGGGGGGGGGGTGGCGGGGCCTCTTTCTTCTCATCGAGCGCTGAGAAAGGTAATGCTTCATTATATATTATATATATCAAAGGATGTACATAATGTTTTCTTCTAATTTTCTTGTTATTGCCCTGCGTTTCTCTCCTGTTCCTGCCTGCATGACAAACATACAAGGTAAGTTAAATGATCGAATATATGTAAAATTTGTAGAATTGTATCAATGTCCCGTCTGAGAGAATCGGCGAGCTTATCTACATGAAAAACATTCTCCAACTCCGTTCAGCCTCTGCCTCATAGCTGCTGCACCATCCAAAACCCAGAATCATCCTTGATTGCTCTACTTTCACTCCTCTAGCATCATCTAAGTCTTTCTTTAAATAAGCTGGGCCCAAACTTGTGGCAGGAATACTCATACTTTATTGGGGCTCTAACATAGTCTTTATTGCAGGTTACTTGATTACTTCTTTGCTCTTGCTAAACAACATGCGAGTTCTTTTAATGCCAAGCATCTATTAGCATATCTTGCTTCCAAAAACACCTGATCTACGCTACTTTTCAAAATATGACTGCCCTTATTAAATTAAACCTATAACTCTTTCTTCGTTGGTCCACAGGTTCAGCTAATCCCCACTTCAGATCCGCAGTTAAAACTTTATTATGACGAAACCTTAGTCGGAAGAACCGTACAATTTTTCACTATTAATATTTCATTTCCACTTATCTGCCCACACAAGAAGTTTATCAAGGATCATTTTGAATCTCTATACATCCTTCACTTTTCCTACCTGAGGGTGACCACTCTGGTATCATCTGCAAAACTTAGAAACCACTCTGCATATTCCAAAATCAATATTTTAAAAATCACACTTATATATATAGAGAAACAATAGTAACCCCAGCTCTGGAACCCTGTGGGACACCACTTTCTGACAGATCCCATGATGACTTTATTGCCATTTAGTTGTACACAACTGTATTTCTACTTCCACAAACTACTCCTTTAATCCAGCCAATCTCTTTGAACACACTTGACCTATGTTTCACACTAGTCCTTCTCTCTTAATATAAATACACCATTTCCGCTGCCTGATTGGGGTAATGCTGAGCCACAACCTTATATCTCATTTAATTTCAGCAATTACTTTCTCTCCACAAGCTGTCATCCTGCTCCTAATCTGCGGTTCTTTTTCTTAGTGCACTGACGGGGTCTGATTGGGGGGGCCTTGCGTCGCATTCTACAGCTAACTATTAATTGCGAGGATGATCGCTATGACTCTGATGACGCATTCAGGCTTCTGCCACTAGGGGAGCTGTAATCGTTGACGGGAGATGCAGCAGGTTCCATTACCTTCTTCAGACTAAATCTCTCGTCCTCAATAACCATGACGTTCGATCGTCGATGCTTGTTCGTCTCGCCCCATATCAGGCTAGAGGACAGCGGCGTTATATGTTGGATTGGAAGAAAAATCTCGTTATCTCCTCATCACTCTCGCTAATTTTCAACGTCATGCAGAAAATCGTTGCAGGAGATTACTCCGTCGACTGAGCAAGAGCGGCTTTCATACAAACGAGAAAGCATGCGCTAACCTCCTGTCGCGCATTTCTCTACGCTAACAAATCTTTCTGGCCTCTTGGCCAAAAACATCTTCTAATCAATTTCTGTTAACTTATGTATATCTGCCTTGCCGCCTCTTATTCGATCTGATGGCTCTGTGGCTAACTTTTAAGAGCATAAAGGCCAATCTCTTCGGCCTCCTGATTTTTCCCGTAACTCAACCTTGGACGATTCTAGCATTTCTCCTCCTTCTCCTTCTCTCCTTCTCCTCTCAGGTCGTCCTATGTCTTTACCTGTGCTTACATTTGATCGGGTACACGCGGGATCCAGATCTCATGAACGTTAGGAAGGCGGGTGCCCGGATGGCATTCCGCGCAAAATATTTTGACCTGGGAATGTGCTTTACGTGCTGACCCGCCCCTCGTTCAAAACTATATTCTAGGCTATGGTCTCAATACTAGCCTCAATACTATCACTAATACGGCCTCACCCACGATTCAACTATATTTCTCGTATGTCTCAATACCAGCTCAATACGTAATACTTGAATGACTACTAGGCTCTAAATACTACGGATACTCAAATACTAAGTCTCTACTCCATCTTCTGTCGTTCCCCTGCCTGAAGTTCAATCTCACTCACTTAAACTGCGCTCTGTTCTCATCTGCGTAATTCGCCGCTAGCGGGAGAAATTTGGCGTGCAACACCCTCCCTGAATAGGGCTCGCCCGTGAGTGGTTATAACAACAACTAAAACAAAAAAAAATGCTACCACTCCAGTGACTCCACCGCTATACCACATTATAGTAACTTCTCATCAGCCTGTATACGTGGGGAAACCTATCAAAGCAGTTGATATATATATATATATCATAGCTAGGTATAATATATATATATATATATTATATAAATATATAGTACTATATATAGTATATGATATATATTAGTTATTACTTATTACATATAGTATATATATATAATATATATATATAGAGAGCAGAGAGAGAGAGAAGAGAGAGAGAAGGGCCCAAAATAGTTTTTATTACTTTAAATTAAGAATTGGAAAGGAATAAAAATTAAAAAAAACAACAGCAAAAAAAAATCAAATTCATAATTTAAATTTCAAATGAATAATGAATAATAACTGAATAATAATAATAATAATAATAATGAATAAATAATAATAAATAGATATATTTAGGTTATTTTTTCAAAGTAGTTTCCCATTTAATACAATTCTTCTTTTCAAGGAAACGAGAATTTTGCCAATTATTAGGCTTGCTTTCAGTCATATTTCGTACTTTAGTAAAAGTATATATGATATTTCTAAAGTAAGGAACTTAACTGAAAAAAACTTAATTTTTTGTTCTTGTAAAAAGAGTGAAATTTATATTTATATTTCACTGATGAGCAAAATGAATTTTTTATTTAGTTAATTTCTTTAATAATTTACCTATCTATTTTACTTGTCAAACTGAACAATTTTGAATACTTATGCTTTAGTAATATGAGAACAAATTCCGCTCAAATAGTTCTTCAGCGACCAAATCTATAGATGAGCTAGGCATGTTTATTTCACTATACATTTTTGGCGCAACTTGATTGCGTGCAACCATCTATAGAATAATACTGATAATGTGGCTCGCAACTTGACCTACACAATTACAGATTACCTGGATAGTATAATTAATGATCTAAGTTCATTGTAATTGATCCGCTTTTTCAAGCGCATTATATATAAATATATATATATAGTATATATATATATCATATATATCTATATATAAATATATATATTAGATATATATATATATATACTAATATATATATATTATAATAATATATATATCACTATATATATATAATATATATGATATATATATATATATATATATTAATATAACTGAACATGAAAATGAATAATGAAAATTTTGAAAAAAGAATTCGATTTATTTTTTATCTGCATCTGCGTCAGATCATTCGCCGCATCAATAGCATGCACTGGACGACCTCGCCATCTGATACGGTATATATATATATATATATATATATATATATATAATATATATATAATATATAATATAGTAGACTATGTTATATACTATATTTACATTTATATATTATATATATATATTAATATAAAAAGACTTGCTCAAATGGATAAGACTTTATTCTTTAAATGATATGATTTAATTGTTAGAATATGTGAAAATATAGGAATGGATATTGATGCATAGTCGCCTTGTCGGTTCAAGCAAGTGTCCTAGCTCGCTGCTAGATTATGGATACCCTGAATATTTAACGGCTCTCCAGACCTCGCCATTGTTCGCGAACCGATGGTCCATGAGAGTTTTTATTCAGTGTGCCGAATCGAAAGTGTGAGAGTCTTAGGGCGACAAGTCGGGGGCTATAGGAGGGACCTCCCAGCGGAAGCACCGCAGCAAATCCTGGCACACTGTTGCCACACGCGGGCTGGCGTTTGACAACATACCGGGTCAATTACTTTTGAGTTGGTAAAAACCTTTCAAAAAATAGAAAACAACCCAGTGGGTTTTATTGAGCCTTTTCGGGTTTTATTCTATATATTTTGAAACCAATTAAAACTTTTATTACCAGAATTTCACTTAAGCTGTTTTTATGCAGCATTTAAACCCTTTAGAAACCTGATATAAATTATAATTATATTTTACAGCTGCACAGTTTTCTTAAACTAGTTACAGAATCTCTTGGGCATTACCCCAAAATATATTTTTGTACAATGATACTTTTTAAATTGTAGCATATGATATACAAATATTTTCTTAAATTTCACAAAATCTGGAAAACACAATGAACACTCAAATTCAAATAGTTCATTGATTCATTTGTAATAAACATGCAAGTTGAAAACTATTTATTATACTTGAAAAGTTATCTTTAAAAGTAAAACACAAAATTAATAAAATAATCAAATGAAAGATAAACAACATTAAATTTGGAAATAGAAACGTACAAAATTAATTAAAAATCTTTTTAGAGAACAAAAGGATCTCATCAAAAACATTTTTACTTCAGGTTTTGAAGAAATGTAATGTTGTTGTTGTTTCATTTTATATACAACAGCAGAATTATTGCGATTTAATGTCAAAACCATATGAATGCTATCTTTGGAGTTCAACATTTTTTTTTAACTTTATATTTAGGTTTAAGAAAATGGAAAATTCTTTTTCTCAAAGGTAAGTTTTACAGAAAATGACAGCAGCATTATGATACTTCATGTGAAATTTTGAAAAATTTTGCAGCCTTTGACATTCAAAAGCTGACAGATTTTATTTTGAAATTAGTACTTTGAAGAGAAGCTTAATAAGTGCCTCTGTCAATATTCTAATATTCTAGGCTTTTCTATCACTTCAGTAATTTCACCGTTAATGGGATTCACTCTACCTAACTGATAGCATGTATATCAAGTTCTGGAGGGTAATCAGAGAACCACTTCCTGAATTTGGTAAGATGCCCTATAACTGGATCCTTGATACCACCAAAAAAGTTCTTGATCTTCACAATCTTGCTAAAACAGTTAACTTCTTGTTTTTATTATAATTTCTGGCTTCAATGCAGCTTTGATCCAAACTCTTAAATTGAGTTTTTAAATACTTGATATTCTAAAAGACACATAATAACTGTATGATTATTTGTATTTGTGTCTGTTAAAATTTTAACTAAATTTATCTAAATATGTTGGTACAGTTTGTAGCTAGAAGACTTGAGCGTCTTTTCTGTTCATATTTGACAAAATGTTACTGAAAACAGGAATTTATCTAATTGGTTGTAGCTTGAATAATTGTAAAATGTTAAATAAGATGATAAACTTCCATTAGGAGGTAGGAGTTGTGTTTTTAGTGACAATTCTTTGCTGTCCTGCAAATACAGGGTCAACTTAGATGATCTAAACATTTTGTCTTGAATGGAATAAACCATGAAGCAACCATGGTCGAAAAGATGCTGAAGCTTATCAAGTAAGCAAAGAATTATGATCTGAATTTTAATTTGATTTCTTATTCTTAGATATTTTATGATAATAAAAGGAATATTGTATGTATGTATGTATGTATGTATGTATGTATGTATGTATGTATGTATGTAAATATATATATATATATATATATATATATATATATATATATATATATATATATATATATATATATATATATATATATATATATATATATATATATATATAATATTTTATATATATATATATATATATATATATAATATATATATATATATATATATATATATATATATATACGGTATTATAAAAATATAGCAATTAAAACTGGTGGGTTTTATCGGGTAGTTTAGGCAAATTTTTGAGGGGGTTTATTGGGTGTTTTTTGGGGGTTGCTTACCCTACTTTGCAGTGATGACTTTACCGCCCTCGTTCAGAAACTACAAAACAATGGGCCATTTCGTCGAAGAAACATGTGTGCATCTTTTTCCTGCTCTCATGGATGAACTAGAATTTTTATGACGAGGAGAGTTGAGGTGCCGCCATTCCATACTCATCCTTTTTGTTGCCGGTTCGGAGTTGTGGCGCCAAAATTTCATATGCGGCCACAATCTTGGAAAGAAAGGTCTTTTTCTCTGCTTGGTAACGAAGAAATATGATAGACAAATTCGCAATCGCTGAGTCTTTTGCTCTTCATGTAGAATGAAGCTTTGGAACCCATTGCGCACAAACATTGCTATATCGTTTATGGACAATGATGTTAGCGATTCCCTTAAACCCATTGGTGGGTGATTCGGCGATTTCCCATCACAAGGTTGTAAATGGCAGCGATCGAATCCATGCTGATGGTGAAGGGCC
>JABUQX010007508.1:42500-53558 GCA_015478945.1 Trachelipus rathkii | reverse complement strand
TATTCAACAAAACTTCAACGATTAAAATAAGAACTATATGCGTAAATTTCAAAAATAGTTATATTTTTGACTCACTTGCAAAATTGGTTTACTCTTCCTGCGTTTACTTCTTGGTTAACACCAAAGCAATGTTCGCAACTTAAAAAAGAGTTTAATACATGCACCTTTGCAAAATAATTCTATTCAGTTCGAATAATAAAAAGTCACAATAAGAAATTATAAGTAACTTACACTCAATGTTCCTTTTAAATACTTAGTTACTAAAAGTTTTCGTATATTCATCAGTATCCTGATATTCCAACCTAAACCTTTTCTATTTTACGCTTCCGTCAGTTTTGAATTTTTTTTTTTGTATTTTTTTAATATATTTCTAGTATATGATCCTAACAATCAATTTAAGTGGTAACGGACATGATTCAAAAATATATAGGACCTTTTACGTTTTACGACTCCGTCAGTTTTAATTTTTTTGTTTTTTGTTTTTTTTTAACTAAAGGAATACCCAAGGGTAAATCGCAAAAAATGGCAGGAGTCGGGGTCTCTCGGTCTTCCGGGGAACGACAGGGTAGGACTTTCCCCCCCCCCTCCAGGGAGGGTCTCCGGAACCCCCGCTTTTTGGTATTTGGGTGTCGCGGGGGTACCTCCGCCCCTCCCCTTCGGGGTATGGAAAACGTCCCCCTCTGTCCCCCGTCGGCTCGAGCCCCCCCTTTTTTACATATTTGTAATAAGCTTTATACACTGATTCCAAATATTTAATTGGTTTTTCTGTAAGTGTCGTACTTTTCGAGATATTTCATTATGAAAACAATATCTAACTTAAATGTGATTTTTAAAAAATTATTTAAAATATTTCGAACTTTTGAATCATGCAGTTACCACTGAAATTCATTTTTATTATCATATAGTAGCAATATATTAAAAAAAAATCAAAACTGATGGAGTCGTAAAACAGAAAAGGGCCTCCAACCTTACTAGTGATCCTGACTTGATTCCCGATCAATTTCACTGTTCAATCCAGAGATGATCCCGTTTCTCCACCGGGAGATAATTCAACTCAAACTCTTGGTTGATGAGGCAACACCGTTAACCTTCTACTTCGCCTCCCAGTGAAGACCCAACGATCACTCCGATGTCACAGAGAAATGAAACACAAATCCTCGATCGATAAAGCTCGAGTGTCAGGTCCAAAATTTGCCCCCGCTTATTTCACGGGGTTATTAATTTTTTCCTCTCTTTTCCCTTCTTGTTTGACCTTCATTTCTGCGTGGTTGGTTTTCCTTTTCGTTATAATATATATATATATATATATATATATTATATATATATATATATATATATATATATATATATATATATATATAATATATATATATATATATATCATATATAATATATATATATATATATATATTTTGCTAATGGGTTCCCTAAGTGGCAGTTTGAACACTTACCCTTGAGATGGTACTCCAAGAGTGTTACCTCTTTGACCAACGATTAGCTAAAAGGCAAAAACATCATCTTTACCTCTGAAGCTTATTCTTCCCAATGAGGAGTGAGGCAGTGTCTTGCCGACACCTAACCTCCGACGAGCCTCCCCGCTAACACTCGCTCGGGTCAGGGGCAACACTGGGTAATTTTTTAAATCGGACACTAATTAGATATTCAAAATATTTGTTGCAATATTTTGTCCCAAGACCACGCCTCACCTCCTCTGGGAAGCTAAGCTTTTCAGCAGTTAAAATATGGTTCCTTTTAGCTACATCGTTGGTCAATGAGGTCAACACTCTTGCAGTACCATCTCAAGGGTAAGGGTTCAACCCCACTTAGGGACCATTACAAATATTACAATAATGTTGCGTTTATTTGCACAAATATCTTTTGGAATAATTATATATTATTATATATATATATATATATATATATATTATATATATATATATATATATATATATATATATATATATTATATTATATATATATATATATACTATATATATAATATTAATAATATTACTGTTATATATATATACTATATATATATATACTATATAATATATATACTTATATATAATATAATATATATATATATATTATATATATATAATATAGCGTATATATATATATATAATATAATATATATATATAATATATAGTATATATATATAATATATATATTATTATATATATATTACATATATATATATATATATATATATATATATATATATATATAATATATTATATTATAATATATATATACTATATATATTATATATTATTTATATATATATATATCACACTGTATATATATATATATATAATATATATATATATATATATATATATATATATATATATATATATATATATATATATATATATATATATATATATATATATATAAATATATATATATATATATATAGTATATATATATATATATATATATATATATATATATATATATATATATATATTATATATATATATATATATATTATATAACTATATAATATATATATATATATATATATATATATATATATATATATATATATATATATTACTATATATATATATATATATAATATATATATATATTATATATATATATATATGTGTATGTTATATTTTATATATATTATTAATTATTATTTAATATTATTATTTATTATTCATTATTATTATTATTATTATATATTATTTTTATTATTATTATTATTATTATTATTATATTATTATTATTTTATTACTGTTTGTTTCAATCTGAATTATTAGTTGTAGTAGTATAATTATCTATTTTATTAATTACTATTATTATTAATATATTACATTATTATTATTATTATTATTATTATTATTATTATTATTAGTAGTAGTAGTAGTAGTATTTATTATTATTATTATTATTATTATTATTATTATTATTATTATTATTATTATTATTATTATTATTATTATTATTATTATTATTATTATTATTATTATTATTATACTACGGAATCATGTCATTGTTTCTTTATCTACATACTAAATTATTTGGGTTTATTATATATTTGAGTTGAGTAGAAGAAGAAGAACGTAACATAATAAAGTAATTCATATTTCGCATAAAGTTTAAATACATTTCCAAGAAATTAATGTTAAATATATTTGAATCACTCAAAAAACAAATCAGAGGCTAAAATCTAAAAATATTCAATAATTCATTCACCTGTGACTCTCAAAACACAAGACAGACAAATTTACTGACCAAATAATATATATATATATATATATATATATATATATATATATATATATATATATATATATATATATATATATATATATATATATATATATATATAGTATATATTTATACTATATATATATATATATATATATATATATATATATATATATATATATATATATTGTAATATATATATATATTATATATAACTTCTATATATAATATATATATATATATATATATATACTTAGTATATATAAATATATATCACTCCCCATGTCACTCTAAAGACAAAATATATAACAAATATAATATATATTATACATATATATATATATATATATATATTATGGTTGTTAATTAATTATAATTAACATGATTATTGTATTTGCATCTGGGACTTTGATTTCCAAGAGTTATAAAATATGCAGAATAAATTGCTAAACTTACAATCTTATTAAAGTCTTTGGGGAGGGAGAGATTCCCTGAAAATGGGGTAATGGGATGATTATTTCAAGGGGAAAATGGTGGGGGTTGTAATCTCTAAGGGAGAGGGGGGAGTGATCAAAGGAAATCTTTTTAAAGATCATTTATAACTATGAAATGCTTTAGTCTTTTTGTTTATTTAAATCTGGTAACCATGATGGTAACTGAGATTTTGGTTGGAAATGGAACGGAAAAAGCTTTGGGAGGAGGAGCCGGAACCATGCAGGAGCCGAAGCAGGAGCCAGTTCAAGAAAATGTTATCCCTATTCAAATATAATGGTTTAGAGCCGGTGCTGAAGCCAAAGCAGCAGTAATTTTAAAATGATGGAGCCTGAAGTGGAGCCGAGCAAATTTAAAAGGCTTGAACCGGAACAGAGTATTTTAAAATGACGGGACCGATGTCGGAGTCGGAGTCGGATTCAAAGTCGGAGTTTGAACCAGCAAAGAAAAATATACTGGTTCGGCATCCCTGACTAGAACCCTTGTTCTGTGTTTATTCTTGTGCCTTTCTTTTCACTACAATGATTCATACTTTATTTAATACTGACCAATCAAGACTTGAAATATCTCTTCCTTAGGTTTCCTTCCTTCATTTAAAAAAGTGAGATAGAAACTCCACTGTTAGTTTCATATTATCATTATAAAACTATTAGGTTCCCACAAGACACCATTAAAACTACTTTTAAAATAATTTTTAGTAAGATAAATCTCTCTTTCTCTTTCTCTTTCTCTTTCTCTTTATCTATCTATCTATCTATCTATCTATCTATCTATCTATCTATCTATCTATCTATCAATCTATCTATCCATCTATCCATCTATCCATCTATCCATCTATCCATCTATCCATCTATCCATCTATCCATCCATCCATCCATCCATCCATCCATCCATCCATCCATCCATCCATCCATCCAACTAACTAAGTCATTTATTATTTGATAATGATTCGGATGCTCTGAAAGCGAGAATAAAATTTGTGCAAAATAGGGAGGATTCCTTAAGATAACATAGTGGGATATTATCTTTTGTTAACTATGTTTAATTATATCATATAGTTTTATATTTTGTAATATAATTTATTTTAATGTAATATATATTTTTTAATGTACCTAGTGTACGAAATAAAGAATTAAAGACTAAAAAATATCTTTTTATCAATCATTTTTCTATGTTCTGTAAACTAAGAATTGAAGAGTGTAATCAATTTTTGGATTATGAGGATGTTATTAATGAAGATATACTGGAGTAAACTCACGATTAAAGAGAAAAAAGATTATGATAATAATATTGATTACCTACTTGATAAAAATATATTTTTAGAAATGGAGGTCGCTTTATGTAATAAGTATAACTTGCGCAATGATAAACATTTAATTTAGATAAGATATTGGTATAAAGAAATATGTAAAGTTCTACAAACTGAAGTAAAATGATTTTTGTAGTCACCAAAAATGTTAGTAAATATACTCCAGGATGGAACGAAAAAATAAAGGATTTTTATAATGAGGCAAATTGTCATTTAAGAGAATGGAAGACGAAAGGAAGAAACGTCAGGGTACAGAATTTGACAAAATATGTAAATCACGAGCGAAGTTTAAATTTGAATTAAAAAAATGTAGATATAGGGAAAATGAGATAAGGAATGGAAAATTTGCCAAAAGATTTAATGGTAAAATTTTTATAAATTTACTAATATAGTTAGTAATGAAGGTTTATTAAAAAGAGACGTAATCGAAATAAATGAAGATCATGGAAATATAGCGGAATTATCATCAAATAAATTAAGAAAACTGTTTGATGAGAGATTTTGTCAATTTTACATTAAGAATGCTTTTAAAAAGCACATTCGATAGAAGCTTATGAATTATTCACTGCTATGGAAATTGATCAAATAATTAATTAATAAAATGAATCCAACTTTAAATCCAGATGGGATTCACTTATATCATTTTGAAATTTTTAGAGCATATATAATTGGGTAAAATTATAGCGAAATTCATGAATGTATGTATGATGCACAATCATATTCCATGTGACTTATTGGAGGGCTCGATAACGCCGATTATAAAAGATAAATACGGAAATTGTTGTGATTCCAATAATTATAGACCGGTGATGATGTCATCTGTCTTTCTAAGGTTGTTTGAATATGGAATTCTGAATAGGATCAAAGATTATGTCATTCTGGATGATAGGCAACATGGATTTAGAAGCAATTACTCAACAGAGACCGCGATCTTTGTTTTGAAGGAAACTATTGCAGAATACATCGAGGGAGGTTCAACCATGTATGCGGCATTCTTAGATCTTTTGAAGGCATTTGACAGAGTCAATCATATTTTATTTAAAAAACTGGATAATTAAAAAATTTCTGATATAATGTATAATATTTTTTGCATATTTATCGCAATCAGTTTGCTCATATTAAGTTTAAAAATAATGTATCAAATAAATGGAAGATAAAAAATGGTGTTAGACAAGGAGGAATTTTGTCACCTCTACTTTTTTGTATTTATATAGAGGAACTTATAAAAGAATTGGTAAATAGTAAAATTGATGCTAAATTAGGTATGAAAAATGTCTGATGTTGTTATGTACGCTGATGATCCGGTTTTGTTGGCTCCATCAATAGAAGGACTGTAAAAGCTCTTAGATATAACAGAAAATGTAATTAAGAGATTATACTTGAAATTAAATGTAGACAAAAGTACAAGAATTGCGTTTTGTAATATATCAACTAAAAATAAGGATGAATTAGTTAAATTAAAGATTTCTCAGGGTCTTCTAAAATGTTCTATAGAAACTAAATATCTTGGTTTATTTTAAATAAAAATATAGAAAAAAAAATCTGATGTTAAAGAAGTTAGGGATAAATTTTTAGAAAAATTTGATGTTATTTTAAGAAGATCTGGTTCCGTAAGATTGGATATTGTTTTCTACTTGTTGAAATCATGTTGTATGCCATTTTATGGAGCTAAAGTAAATAAGGTTTGCAGACAGTTTGAAGCTAATTTTCACAATGTTATGAAAAAAGTTTGTGGAATTTCGAGAAAGAGAAGTAATCATTTAATTTGTAATTCATTGGATTGTCTGAAGTTCGATCATTATTTAAACTATTTGAAATTCTGCGCTGTATTTAAATTATTTAGTAAGCCATGTAACTTTGAAAATAAAAATGTAATATTGAAAAGGGGTATTTTAGTTCAGGATATTGAAAAAAAAATTGTAACTAAATACGGATTTATTAATTTATTTGATACTGATTTGGATGCTCTCAAAGAGAGGATAAAATTTGTGCAAAATAGAGAGGATCTATTAAGATAACATTGGGGGATTTGATCTTGTGTTAACAATGTTTAATTATGCAATATAGTTTTATATTATTTAATATTTTTTATTTTAATATAATATATTTTTAGTGTTAGTATACAAAATAAAGAATTAAAGACTATCTATCTATCTATCTATCTATCTATCTATCTATCTATCTATCTATCTATCTATCTATCTATCTATCTATCTATCTATCTATCTCTCTCTCTCTCTCTCTCTCTCTCATCTCTCTGCTCTCTCTCTCTCTCTCTCTCTCTCTCTCTCTCTCTCTCTCTCTCTCTCTCTCTCTCTCTCTCTCTCTCTTCAATCTTGAATAAATATATTATTACACCTGCTTCCCTCCATTGTGGAAAGGATATGACCTTTGTATCATCTCAGCTGCCTTCAACCTCAAATAAAGATATATATACAATTATAGTTTGTAATAATACAATTACGAGAATATATATATATATATATATATATATATATATATCTATAGATATATATAGAAAGAGAGAGTATATAGCTATGTATGTATGTTTATTTATATATATATATATATATATATATATATATATATATATTAAGTTAGCATATATAACTGCGATCAACAATTATTACGGACAGCGCATGTGGGTCAGTTCCTGTATTTCCCCTGATCATTGAAACTACTGGTATAATGAAAATTAATTTGGCCAGGCCAGGTTAGGCTAGTTGTGGGTTAGGTTAGTACCCCCTGTAGGTCACAGCATACAGTTTCAATAAATTTACCTATATATAGCAGTATATATACTGTTGTTACACATATAGAGCAGTTATATAAGTTATATATATATAGTGTATATATGTTATATAAACGCACTTATCCGACACAGAAATAGCTTAATTTGTTGAAAATGTCCTTCAGGACGCACTGAGGCAACTGGTCCTAACCTAAACTAACTAATCCTAACCTATAGCTTCCAACCTAAATTAATTTTCACATTTTTAATGTGCTTCAGATCAGGAAACTTAGGAGGTTCTGGTTTTTACGCTATCCTTGTGAGGTGGTTGACTATATCCTCACTAGTCACAGTACAGTTTCTACAATAATGTTATACATATATATATATATATATATATATATATATATATATGTTATAAGTATATATATATATATATATATATATATATATATTTATTAGTGATGCAGAAGATGTCATTTTTTTACATCCGCGGATGCGGATGTTTGATTTTAACATCCGCGGATGCGGATGCTATATATATATATATAGTATGTATATATATATATGGTATATAAAGAGTATATATATATATATATATGTATATATATGTGAGTATATATATATATAGTTATATATAGTATATATAGTATTATATATTATATATATATATTTTATTATTTATTTTTGAAATTTTTAAACACTATCTTTAATTATTATTGTGTGAACAGGGTACGGGACTGGGACCCAACCTTAAATGCAATTCTCTAATTAACCTCTTTCCTCCCAACTCCTTCGCCCTAAAGAAAGAGATTTACAATGGATTATATACTTTTTGCACTAGTATTGAAATTCAAATATAGGAAGGTTGGGCTTGAGAAACATCAATTTTTCTGCTGAGAGCCCAACATTGCTAAATACTCTCGAACTTGGAACATAAGTTGGAGGACAGGCCAAGTATTTCCTTGCAAGTTTACTCAAGCGTGGGTAAACATTTTGCTTAACTTTCCCCCAACTGATTGGATCATCATTTATATTTAATCGTTTTTCTTGCTGATAGTTTTCAATCATTTGCACTACATCTTTTGGTAATGCGTGTGTTTCTTCATCACTACTGGACTGTAGAAATTCTTCCATAGTGAATCTGTTATTGATTTACTTGTAGAAGGTGTTGCCTTTGTAGGGTGGCGAATTATTAGACTGTTTGGATTGAACTTTTTCAACTGCAAACAAAGTGACCATTTAACTTGTTCTAATATTGTTACAAAAAAACTTGCCTTTATAACGGGGATCAGTAAGTTGCAATAGTATGAAAGTCATTAATTTCCACAGAACCAAAAGCGTTTTCCTAGCTCTAGTTTAATTACATTTTCATTCTTTTAAACTATCATACTATTTTTTTTTCAAGATGTTCAAAAATGCTTCCTTAGCTTTGAGATTAATGGCATTACATCGGAGACCGAAGCTGTAGAGGCGCTGATTTTTTTGGTAGTTTCTTCAAACGGTTTCAATAGCTTAATGCAGTGTGATATGATGTCTTTTTCTACATTAGTGAGAATGTTAACTTTGGAATACGAACTGGCGTACGAAGCAAGCAAGAAGTTCTTTGAGCAATACTTCTTTCCATCATATGAAGTGTGTACTACTATTCCAGTTGAAAGCAAATGTCTTGATAACTTTTTTAAGATATGGAATAATGTCGTTTTTGAATTGCTCAATCATTTTCATTTTCTATCTTCTCTTCAGATTCATCTTGCGATTTTTATCATGGTTCTTTATCAAATCTCGACAACATCTGGCGCAACATCCGCTGCGGTGGGCAAAGGCGGATGCATGCGGGATGTGGATCTTTAATAATAGTGGATGTCTGCGGATGCGGAAGTTACCTTATTACTATATATATGTTGTTGGTTATATATATATATATATATATATATATATAAAAATATATATATATATATATATATATATATATATATATATATATATATATATATATATATATATTTATATATATATATATATATATATATATATATATATATATATATATATATATATATAAGTATATATATATATATATATATATATATATATATATATATATATATATATATATGCAAAGTCCATATATGAAGAGGCGTAAATTTGTGATCGTGAAAAAGATAAAAATTTAATAAATTTTAAGTGCCTTTATGTTGATTATAAAGGGTAAATAAAATTCAATTTACATGTCAAAACATATTTAGCGTTGAAATAGTCAAGTTCAGAAAGTGTTATAATAGTCCATATTATATATATATACATATATATATATATATATATATATATATATATATATGGTTATATGTGATATATATATATATATATATATATATATATATATATATATATATATATATATATATATATATATACATATATATATATATATATATATATATATATATATATATATATTATTATATATATTATATTATTATACATATATATATATATATATTATATATAAATATATTATATATTATTATTATATATATATATATATATATATATATATATATATATATATATGTAAAAATATATATTATATATATATATGTTATATATATATATATATATATATATATATATATAAGGCGGTTGAAGTCTAGAACGTGTGTCGCACAACGAAAGTTAAAGTAATAACCAAATATTTAGTTTATTCGTATGTTCTTAAAGAGTTCTAGACTAACCATATATATATATATATATATATATATATATATATATATATATATATATATATATATATATATATATATATATATATATATATATATATATATATATATATTTTTATATATATATGGTTGAAGTCTAGAACGTGTGTCGCACAACGAAAGTTAAAGTAATGAACTAAATATTTTGAGAAATTTAATTTTTTACCTTTTTTTGTAAAATAAAACACGAAAAAAAGAAGAATTAATATTTCTGAAAAATGAGCTTCACTGATATATATATATATATATATATATATATATATATATATATATATAGTGTATATATGTTACAGAATATAAAGAGTATATATATATATATATATATATATATATATATATATATATATATATATATATATATATATATATATATATATATATATATATGGTCAGTGTCTAAAGCTGACAGCATGTAACTAGATAACGGCAGCACCTACAGTAAAACAAATTATATATTTGGAATCAGCGGAAAATTTTAAGGAGGGGTTTTTATTTTTTTTTTTTTTTTTTTTTTTTTTTTTTTTTTTTTTTTTTT
>JABUQX010007508.1:0-32500 GCA_015478945.1 Trachelipus rathkii | reverse complement strand
GACTAAAAATCTCTTTTTCATTCAACAATCCGCTCTCCTCGACACAAAAAATGCAAACATAAAATTTTCCTCCTATCAATATACAGAGATAGGTGGCAGGAACAAAAGTTATTTACATTTTAGCTTTTACATCTGGATTCGCCATTATTGAATCGAATCCCTGGTTTTAAATGGGAAACGACGAGGCAATAAATAGCGCTTTTGGTTTCTCAGTTTATTGACCTCACAATGAAGATAGATTCAGTCAGCCATTGACTTCAATGACTCGCAGTGATTGACTCAGTCACATTGACTTCAATGACTTTATTTACCAACTCTCATTCTGACGATGATTGTCTTTTCCGTTTGTAAAGATTACTTTTTATTGAGTCGTTAATCTTTCCCTAAAAGGTTTTGTAAATTACGCAACCAATGAATTTGTGCACATTTATTCATGGACGATCTGGCACTTTACACACATTTTTTATGCAGTCATGTGTTGAGGAAACTGAAGAAAGACATGAAATTGATGAGGATCATGTGTTAATGAAGACAGTTCAAACCAAGGCTTAAAATGAAAGAATATGTTTTTAAGTTTCAATATAAAATAGGTTGTTTCATATATTTTTTCCTTTTTTAGTCTTCTTTACTTTTCACTCTTTTTAACGTTTTTATTTTTTATCATTTGCGTGGAAAGAGCAAAATTATAATTAACAAAAAAAATCATAATATTTCAGTATGAAAAATTGAATAAAAACTTTGTACAAATCAGTTGGAATAACGTTATAGACCATTTTCGGTAAAATATTCCGTTTAAAGGTATAGAGAACCAAATAGTGTGGGATAAATTTACCATCAGGACTAATACCTCGTGCATGCCATGCATTGGTAGTAAGACAACAATTTAAGCATATACGAGGACATTGTTGTACTTTATAAAATTATTAAGCCGCCTTCTCAATGTTCTAAACAACAAGAAACAATTGAACAACCTCCCAAAAATGTACATTAAAGTCACAGGAACAAGTGACTTGGCAACGCCAATCCTACATTGAAAGAAAATTTAACGGAAATTTCTAGCGAAGTTTAGCCAGAAGCCGGGGTAAATTATTTTCCCGCTCCCATTACTTTGACTTCGCTGGCTTCATAATTTTAACTTTCACAGCTCCAGCCCTGTCTCAGAATCAGTTTTTATTCGGTTTTGGCTCACCCAGAAATTTTTGCTCCAACTCTGGCTCATCCCAAAATCTTAGGTTAAAGTTAACTATGACCTACAGCCTGATTAGTTTTAAATTATACCTTGATCTTTCTTTTTCTTTTTTTGATCTACTATATATATATATATATATATACAGGAATAGGTAGCGGCCTATGTTTAGATATATATATATATATATATATATATATATATATATATATATATATATATATATATATATATATATATATATATATATATATATATATATATATATATATATATATATATATATATATATATATATAAATATATATATATATATATATATATATATATATATATATATATATATATATATATATATATATATATATATATATATATATATATATATATATATATATATATATATATATATATAGTTTCTATATTTAAAAATAAAGCACAATTTTTACAATTTAAACATATTTAATACCTCTGAATTCAACACGCACATGCAATATAGTTTGATTAATAAATCCTCCCACTTTTCTTTGCATATTAAAACTGATATCTGTTGAAATTAAAAAAATTTATTTTTTTATAAAATTTGAGGAACATCAAAACATTTTTGTGGCATTTTACTTTTTATTTTAGCGATATATATATATATTATATATATATATATATATATATATATATATATATATATATATATATATATATATATATATATATATATATATATGCTATTATAACCTTTTATAGACTTGAGACGTCAATAGTTATAATAAATAAGTAATGCTTTTAATATTACCGCGAAATCATGCTATATTCCTAATAAATTCCTTAGATCACAAGCAATACTTGTTACTGGATTTCATATTTATCAGAATATATAGCAAGGGTATTTTAATAGCAGTATATATATATATATATATATATATATATATATATATATATATATATATATATATATATATATATATATATATAATATATATATATAGGAAAATGGGCGGAGTTATCTTTGCCTTTACACATCGTTCGTAGTCTAGGGTTGACCACAATCTAGGGTTGACCGAACACTCCTCTTCATACATTTCCACCGCAACCGCACTGAAACAAAGGGAAATCCTTCTTCAAATATGTCGTCACTCCATCACTCACTATGCATGAAACAAAGGGAAATCCTTCTTCAAATATGTCGTCACTCCATCACTCACTATGCATGAAACAAAGGGAAATCCTTCTTCAAATATGTCGTCACTCCATTTCCTGTAAATATAAAAATCACTATCTCTCTCTCTCTCTCTCTCTCTCTCTCATATTTTAAAAAGCTCTCTCTCTCTCTCTCTCTCTCTCTCTCTCTCTCTCTCTCTCTCTCTCTCTCTCTCTCTCCTCTCTCTCTCTCTCTCTCTCTCTCTCCTCTCTCCTTCTCTCCGGCTCTCTCTCTCTCATCTAAGTAGAAAACCTTTAATGTTTGTTCATTTTAAGTGTTGTTCTTTATCTTCTCAGTTTCTGTATTCATTAATTTTCCTATTTCAGATGATTTTAGATTCCTCTCTAGCCACTTCCGCTATGCTCATTCATTGCTTTAGTGGCGGGTGTTTTCATGTTTTCAATGATTTATTACGATGCTTTCTAGGGCTCATTCTTCTTCCAAGCATCCGTCTAGTTATTATTATTCCTCGTTTGATCGATGGTTGCTCTTTTTTTTATGGTTTCTTAGTATATTTTTAATCCTTCTTTATTGTAGTCCTTTGCAATTTCTTGGCATTTTAAAATATTTTTCTTTATGTTTCATGTTGTTTATCCCTTCTTGACCTATTCATTATCGCAATTTTCTTCCATGATACATTCTACCTGCAATATGGCAATAAATTTTCATTCGATTTTAATGCATTTATTATCCCACTCTTAGCAGGCGTTATTTTTTTAACCTGATTTTATCTACTCCAGTTAATCTCTCTGTGTGATAAATTAGTTTCATCAATTTTACCGTCCTTTTTGGTTTCAGGCCGATTGAACAACAAAGCTGTCATTTGTTTGATCAGCTTTTGCTTGTCATCTTCTTTCTTCTACTCCACTGTAATCTGCTTCTGCTTGCGTTCCATATCCTTTAAATCAATTCCTTCCTTCTTCTTCTTTCCTTCTTCTTCTTCTTCTTCTTCTTCTAAAACAATGAAATAATCTAGTATGTTTGTTTCATTTAAAATGTTAAAGCACAGTTTATTTTTTTTTCAAGATCTAAATTTTACAATCCATTTCTTTCTGATATGTAATTTCTAAATGATAATTCTCGAAGCTTCTCCTTACCGAACCTTAATGTCATGTGTTGTTATGAAATTTATATTCCAGTTTCTACATATGATAGGCTTCATCCAGTTGAAGGAATGTACTCGTAGAATTCGATTTGCGCGCACATGCAGGTACTGTGAAGTCCTGAATATAATTATTCCTCATCTAGTATTCTAGGGAAGGCCGAGGGCATTTGTTACTAAACTCGTCGTATCAAGCACACCCAAACTGAAAAGCGGTTTATAAGAAAGCAAATTATTTTGGTTAAGAGCTTATTGACAAAAAATTGGTTATGTTAATGAAAATATTTTGTTATTGATAATAAACACCGAATTTTAACCAAATAATATTAATACCCTTTAGAAACATGAGTAACTGCCTCTATAAAAAAAAGATTTTTCTAATTTTATGGGTGTGCGGAAAAAGGCAAGATTAAAGTTGCAGCAACGTAGGAGGAAAAATGAGGTAAATGAACAGTTTGGAAGAAGGATAAGTTGGGACTTGCAAAGGAATAGGAGGCTTTTCTGGAAGGAAGTGCAAAGAAAGTTTAGAAATGAGAGCAAAGGGATCTAAAGCATAGAATAAATGAATAATATGATGAAGTTGTAACTGATGAAATGGATGTGAGAGGAGTGTGGAGAGAACACTTCGAAAATCTGCATAACATGGCAGTAATGAAGAGGGATAGTGAATGTGTGTGGGTTTTATGGTGCAAGAAGAAATAGGGTATTTTGAGAATGAGACAATTAGTAAAGAGTGAGGTAATAGTAAGTGAGAAACTAAAGTAAAACAAAAGAGTAATTGCTGGTAATAGATAAAGAATGTATGTTATAATAAATGATATGTGAATGGGTAAACATAAATATATTTGAAATGAAGTGGTAGTCTATGAGAAGAGGTTTCAGATATAAAGAAGAAACCTATATAAGGCAACATCAGTAACTGAAAATATATAAACATTATTAACTGGTGTTATATATGTCAGTATCTAGTTTCAGGCTGTTTATGCTTTATTCAAGATGATCCATTGGTAGAGAACAACGCATTTCAAGATACAAGAGAGGTGGAACTTTACATTTGAACAAACATTAGATAAGATACAGCTGTAAGGTTTAAAGTCTTATAATAGACTGCAATGAGCAAGCTGGTATTTAGTATAGCTCGCTCTAAAAGTTCAGCAAGATAGCAGTATGCTGAGCAGGTGTGTCTGAATGAAACCAGCATGTATTAGACGATTGCACACAGTGGTCCGTAGAATAAACAGTTTGTTATATTTCAACACACACTGTGAGTTGAGTATGTGAGATGCTTCATAATTCCTTGAACTATATATATAAGATGAATATATATATATATATATATATATAGTATAATATAAGTATAAGTTCTTCAGAATCTCTCTTCCTCTAAAAAAAGTTCTGTTTGAGTTCTTATATAAGAAAGAAGATATATAGTATATATTATATATATATATATGTTATAATATAGTTTAAATGATTTATATATATATAAAAAATAAATATATAAAATATATATATATATTATTATATATATATATTATTATTATTATTATTGTTATTAAAATTATTATTATTACTATGATATATTAAATATATACAGCAGATATATATATATATATATATATATATATATATATATATATATATATATATATAAAGTATATATACATATATATAATAATATTTTACATTTTCTTCTACGTCGTACCTTGTAATCTTCTCTTCTTTCATCCAAGCTCAATGATATATTCCATTAACTCCATATTTACTATCCAGGCGAAACTTGTGACGTCAGCAAAATTTTTCCTCCCCGTCTGGCCTTATTAGTCAAAGCAGTGGCCCTGGGCAATTGTCTAATATAATGATGGATAATAAAGTAAAGAAATAAGGGAAAGAAGTTTACTAGATAAATGGGTGGCAATAAGATCATTTTATATACAAACCCCTCACATGCAAAACTCTGCTCTCTCCCTTATATATATATACATATATATGTTATTATATATATATATATATTATATTATATATATATATATATATATATATATATATATATATATATATATTATATTATTATTACATCTCTCTCCCCACACTTTATGTTCACTCTTTATACCTTTTCTTCTTTCTCTCTTTCTCTCACACACTATTTCTCTTTTCTTTTTCTTTTCACTTTCTTCCCTTCTCTCTCTCTCTATCTCTCTTTCTTTCTCTCTCTTATCTCTCTTCATGCTCTCACTTTCTCTCTTTCTTCACACACAAAAGTGAAAAAGGACAACTTCCATATTGAATACTTCGTAGGAGTTCAAAACCAGCAGTCTCAATCGTATAATGAAACAACACACCTGATACTAATATGCAAATTTTTAGATCAAACACGTTAAATAAACAAAATAAGGAAGAATTTTCATCAGATTTCTTGTGAGTAAGGAATAGAAGAATGAGAATTGCACTTGGAGTAAGATGTTTGAATGGGAGACAGATATGGATGTTATCCGCTATATAAAATTCAAAAATCAGAGAACAAACGTTGAACAGAAGAGTGAAGAGTTTTGTAGAATTTTTTTGGTGAGGCGAAAAGTCTCTAGACACTACCATCAAGAATAACTTTTGCAAAAGGATCCTCCACCCCACTAAAAAAAATGAGTTATACACTTTAAACATTTTATAAGAGTATATAGGCAAAGATATATATATATATATATATATATATATATATAGAGTATAAAGATATATATATATATATATATATATATATATATATATATATATATATATATTTCTATATATATATAGTAAAGATATGGTATATATATATATATATATATATATATATATATATATATATATAAAAATATAAAAATTATACATTTTTGTATATATATATATATATATATATATATATATATATAATGATATTAATTGTGAGTGGTGGAATGAAGAAGTGATGCAAGCGGTTAAAGTAAAAAAGAAGCTTGGTTGAATGTACTAAAATCCAATTATGAGGTTTCAAAAGAAAGGTGTTTGGAATTATATAAGGAGAAAAAAAGAAATACTAAATGTTGCATACTAAGGAGGGAAAAAGAGGTAAATGATCAATTTGGAAAGAGGATGAATGGAGAATTACAAGGGAATAGGAAGTTCTTCTAGAAGGAAGAGCGAAAGGTTAGGAATGAGAATACAGGGGAATCTGTTTAGAATGTAATGAATATGGAGTAAAGCTGCAACTGGTGAATGATGTGAGGAAAGTGTGGGAGGAATACTGAAAATTCCATAAAGATTTGCAGTAATGGAAGAGGTAATAGTAAATGTCTGTGGGTTTGATGGTGCACAAAGGAATAGGTGTTTTGGGGAAGAGGTTATTATTAAGGTAAAGAGGAGATAATGGGTATAGTGAGAAAGTTGAAGAATGGTAAATCTGCAGGTATAGATGAAATTAAGGGTAAAATGATCAAGAACGGAGGCGAAATGGTGATTGAATGGATTAGGAAAACAAAGCTCAAGGCGGAGAGTATGGTCTCCGAGGAATGGAAGGGGAGTTAGTAATAAAAATTTCTTATATAAGACAAGGGTAGCTATAGGAATTATAGGGGAATTAGTTTATAGAGTGTTGTAGGGAAGATATATGCTGGTATTTTGGTCTAAAGAGCGCGTCGTGTGACTGCGGGAAGAATAAATGGAGTTGAAAGTGATTATTTTAATATTAATATCGGAGTGAGACAGGGATGTGTTATGTCTCCTTGGTTACTCAATTTGTATATGGATGGGGGTATGAAAGAATGTCTAGAGGTGGGGTGGAAGGGAAAGGTGTTAGAATGATAGAGAAAGGTAGAGAATGGAGGATACACCCTCCTTATTTTATGCGGATGATTTGGTTTTGTGTGGTGAAACTGAAGGGAGTCTTAGAAGTTTGACCGGGTGTGTAAAAGAAGGGGATTGAAAGTAAATGTAGAAAAAAATAAGGTTATGGTTGTAGGGGAAGAAAGACCAAGGTGTGAAATTATGTTGGATGGTACACAGTTGAAACAAGTATCTGAGTTTAAATATTTTGGATGAAAAGGGAACTGAGGAAGCTGTGCGTAATAGGAAAGTAGCGAGTGACAGGAAGGTGATAGGACCGATTGAATCTCTGGTGAATGTTAGAGGATTAAGTGTTGAGAGTGCTAGCCTAAGATCTTGCAAGAGGATATGCTGTTGCCGGTGCTAACGTATGGTAGTGAAGCTATAGTGTAGAATAGAAGGCACAGATCTAATGTGCAGGCTGTTCAGATGGATAAATTAATTAAGGGGTATATTAGCCATTAGGTGTGACGAAGATTGGTAAAATGAGGAAATAACGTATTAAGGAGATATGTAGCTTTACAAAGGGAGTAAATGGGAGAATAAGTGAGAATGTATTGAGATGGTTTGGTCATGTGGAAAGGATGGATGGAAGTAGGTTGGTCAAAAGGTTGCATAGAGGCGGGTGTGTTGGGAACCGATCAGTTGGAAGACCAAAGAAGTGGAATGTATTTGAGTCAGCAAAAGCAGTGTTTCCTAGCAGCAATGTAGTTTGGCAGGGGGTGAGTGAGAGGGAGAAAAAGCAGACAACAGAGAGCAAATAGATTTTTTAAAGTACAAAAATCATCTGGAGCCAAGGCAAGAACCCTGCATTGACGAGATGCCATAGTGAGGGTCAATCCTGATCCCGGTGTGCAATCTTGTAAAGATCTTTCTGACTGCGGCGAGCTCTTGCTAAAGGCATACAGGCGTTGTAAGACTGGGGCTTTCGACTTGCGTCATTCATCTGCATTACTTTTCTGTTTCCAGTGCATGTTTTCAAACCCACCCAGCCCAGTGGGAGACAAGGTGGGTAATGACGATGAGCAGATTACTGATAAAAATATGGATTTGCTTTTGGTACTAATTGCTTGAGAAGTTCTATTAAAAATGAAAAAGGAAATTACCATATAAAAGAAAAATAATGTATTCAATATTTATGGTGAAGTCTCTAAAAAAATTCTTTACTTTTTTTTAAATTTTGGTAGTTTTTTTTAAACAATTTTATTTAGCCAATTAAGATTTATAAGATAAAATTCTCTATCGTCTCTTCATCTCATCTCTCTCTCTCCTTTCTGGTTTATCGAGAGATGGATGGTAGAGTTTCACTTACTGAGTAATTCGAAATCTAGTGTTTATCGTATCTTTACTATACTCTTTGTCTTTTATCACTTTTTAACTGTATAGGGTACAAAATATTTTACACCAACTATCACTCATCTAATCCTCTCTAATTCTCTACTTCTTGCATTTTAGTATATACTCTCTCTGTGAAGCAGTTAAATCAGTTTGAAATTTACTTTCCTTTATCAATTCATCACTTTACATCTATTCTTTCTCTGCTCTTCTCTCTCCCTATCCTTAATTTTAATTTTTACATTATTATGGATTAGGGTTCGTTAGTTAGGTTGGTTCTGGTTAGTATTAATTATAGTAGGTTACGGTTAGGTTAGGTTGGTTTAGTGATTAGGACTAGGCCTAGGAAAATACTATAGTAGTTCCGGTATTTAGGTTAAGGTACTTCTGAGTTTCGGTTAGGTTCGGTAGGTTAATTGAGTATTAAGGTTCGGTTTAGGGTTGGTTGGGTTCTATAAGGTTTAAGGTTAGGTATCAGGTTGTCCGGAGTTCTGATTTAGTATCTTTATTCTTCCTTTTTCTTATTATTCTCTTCCATGACTTTACGTGCTTACACACTATTGACGACTTCTTGTTCCTCCCGCCCTGAGCTATAGACCGGACCCTATCATATATATTATATACATAATAATATAATATAAATATTATACTATCTAATAGTATATATATATTAAGTATTCATATATATATTCTATAATCTATATTATATTTTAATATATTATTATCTATATAATATATATATATATATATATTATATATAATTATTATAATAATATAATATATATATAATATATTATATTTATAATATATTATTAATAATTATATATATACTATATACTATCTATATATATATATATATTATATATATATAATATATAATTAATAATATATTATATGTAATTGGCTTCTGTATAGAAGTAAAATTGTACTAATAACTATACTATATACTGCCATCAATTTGGATATAATTTGTATCCCTTGATCGTATTTATTCTACACTCATGATGGGATAATACGATCTGGGTACCTACTAGCAAATGAATGATACGTGCCTAAGTGTTTGATAACCACTTACGCCACACGAGACAAAGAAGAATCGAGAATAACTTCTACGTCTAAGCAGACATTACTACGTACTCTTTAGCTACTCATGAGCACTATCTATACTATAGGGTATATAGTTCTTGAGGCGGCCTATGGCTACAAACAAGGTATATAGCGTAAATTAGTATGAAATAAATAATACAAGACGAGGGTCATTCAAATACAGAATTGTGATATGTGAGCCAGGTATATTATGCTATTTCATATATGGTTATACATGGAAGTGACTACAACAAAAAATAGACCCCCTGTTTGTAAGCTATTAATGTATCTTTTGAGGTTTAAGAGCGGATAAATCCAGATTTTAAATATAAAATCTCGTTATATAGAGTTTATGAAGATTGAGTATTCCATATTTTTTAGGGACTAACTTCTCATGACAAATGGCGCTCACGAGTACTATCAATTTCGTAGTAATATACCAATTTTTTCCGCCACAGTAACAAAACAGATAATACAACAAAGGAATATTAGAATAACAATTGGAGAGTGTTTAAGGAACTATATTTCCATGTACGAGAGTAGCGGGGCTCGACGTCAGATGGGGACAGAAGGGGAGGAGACGGAGTCACGAAAGTTAAGGTTTTTGGACGCCCGTTTCAGTACATTCCTGAGAGCATTGATTGAGCACCAGACTCACTGAGCTAGGGTAGTCCAAGATCGTCGTGTAACTTATTTCAGATGTAGTATACTACTCTATTAGCGGTATATCCTATAAGTAAAATTTAAAATCTATTAAAAAACGACTTGCAATATCATATAATATTTCATTTACAATACTGTTACAAATTGTAATTTTTATGTAATTTTTATTGTATAAGTGTCGTACTGTTAGAGAGATTTTTTTTATTATCATTCTTGGTAACTATACTTCTATATATGCGCTGAGATTCCTAAATATGTTAATTTGTTTCTGTGTCATATCTCTTTTGCAGAGATATACCTCTATACTGGCTCTTTTCTGTATATTTTTCCCTTCTTTAAGTTATTATATATTAATATATATTATATTATATATATTCATAATATATATTCTTATTATTTATATCTATTTATATCTAAAAAATCTATTATTTATCTTATTAAAATCTCTGCATAACCCATCTACTAGAGCTAAGTACAAATAAATTATTTAGACAGCAATAGACATATGATATATATATAATTATAATATCATATATATAATTATATATTATTATTAGTATGGAGGTTGGTCAACTCCGGGATTTTTTAGCCCGCACCTAGCACCGCTAACCCGGAAGTGTCGTTAACTACATGAACCGGTGAGCACTCAGGGCCACCACCCTCATCCCTTTCGCATTACCGCACCATCTCTTTTGGCATGTCACGTACAACGCACACGTGAGCACTCGAAAATACCGCTACCGAGAGAGCACACGAGAGCGGAACCACACGCACCGCACGAGCATGCCAAATTTGCCGTACATCACATCAGCACGCGCACCGCACCGCACTCACACCGTACGATATATATATATATATAATTTATATATATAATATATTATATATAAATATATATATTAATATATATATATATATATATATATATATAATATATATATATATATATAATATATATATTATCAATATATAAAGTCATATATTATATATATATATTGAGGGGAAGTATATGATCTTGAAAAAGCTCAGTAACTGAGATTACTTATTAACAATTGGGGTAATATATGGAGTGTTAGAGTGTAATCCATAGACTCACCAGTACCGAATATTGGGTCTTTACCTATTATTTGTGCTCCATACCAATTCTTCTTACAGTGGGGGATAGTAAGCTCCTCCTTATAACCACCAATTAAAATACAATTACATAGACAACCCTAGCTCTCAAAAATAAATAATAATGGCATAAATGGGTATAGCTACAGAGATTAGTCTGGAGAAGCTATAAGGGTGTACTTCAAAAATCTACTCACCTTTATCTCACTCCTACCTCAATCCAGCCAGTTAAAGGTCATAGAAGCGACTCGGTGATATGGAGTTGGTGCGTCAGAATTATTGCGCTGTTTTGATGTACGTGTACTCTTTCTTTCATTAATTTTCTTAGCAACTTCCTTGAATTTAATTCATATTGTATGAAACATACCTCTCCTCCTCTAAACTCAAATCTCTTTATGCTAAATACCGAAACTATTAGGGTTTTTGTAGACGTTCTGATTTCCATCTCTACTACTGTTGATCACTACTATTCTTCTCAATTGTCAGGCAAAAGGCAGTTAGTTATATAATACTACTACTATATATATATATATAGCAAGTGGTGTGCAATGATGTTTTGTTTTCCCCGGCTTTAAATTGGAGTTTTCCTCAGAATATTCTATATACACTATAATGGGTCAAGCTTAATCTGTATCTATAATAATTAGAAACACATGTATATTTTCTTCTTCTCACATTTCCTCTTAAAATCATTCATTCTTGGTGATTTCAACGTTTACCAATTCAATTGCTTTCTTTAATTCTTACATAGAAAGTTGTAATGAATACATGCTATCACGAACTTTTCTAATCCATGATCTACCTATATCGGGCAGTTGGGGTCAAGCTTACCTATAATCGTATCATTTGATCGTCTTTTGAAGATGATACAAATTAATACACCTCTTTCCTAAATCTCTAAATCTATATGCCTTATAGGGGGGGGGGGGGGGGGAGTGAGGGTGGAAATGGTATATTCCTCTAGGTTCCTCCGATGAGTCTCATATCTGTTTTCTGTTATATCTCTTCAGGTTACTTCCGCAGGAAGACCTCCGCTATAGGCGAAGAAAACGTCTTTGAGTATACTTCGGTGCTTAGCTAACAGGTAAGGACTTTATCAGTTATCGTCTATTCTTTGAGATTTTCAATGAAATGACTATATGCTATACCGTGTGAAGGGGTTATCTCATCGGGTGTGCAAGAAAAGCGTGAGCGAGTATTTAATTTCTCTTTTGCATGGAGGCGTGCACCCATGATCTTTACCTTCAACTAAATGTAATAAACCTTGGTTTAAATCTGCTTGTTCTCGTTCTATTAGCAGGCAGGGACGCTGCCTTTTGGAAATACTGTCATCATCTCCAAATTTCAGAAACCCTTGCAACTAATATTTCATCCCATATTCGCGCGAAATTCGGTTCTCCTTATCATTAATAAATTCTTCTACTTCGAAGATAATGCACTCTTTCGTACTAAGTCATTTATTACTGACAGTATTATTTCAAAAGTATTAACTCTTATATATATTGTCGTTTCATACCTTGCCTTTTTAGTATTTATTACCGTTGTGAGCATAAACGCGTTTAATCCTTTACCATACTAAAAGCTGCTACTCTTTGCTCAACCTTTTGGCTTTATCTAATTCACTTTAGAAGATTCCAGTGTCTATTTATACTTTTCTCTCCTATAAATCAACATCCTTCCAACCTATTTTCGCTAATGTATTTATAATATTCTTCACTAAGTAGTGTTATTTCTGCTTTTTCAGAGCTTAAAAACTAAAAAAGCGTACGGTTCTGATGTATTCCTCTATATGTTCTTCAAAACTGTTTTTCAAGCTGCACTCGTGCCTTTAAACTCTTCCGTCTCTGCTTTCACTTGGCTTTTTTTCTTTAATGGAAGGTGCTTCATGTACAAAAGAGAACTCAAAATCTCAACCTCCAACATCGCCAAAATCTCTTAACTTCTGTTCTTTTTAATGTTTTCGAATCTCCTAGCAGGGAGATTTGAAAACATCTCAATTCTTAATCTTTTCACTGTTCGTACTACATCTGAGGCTATTACGTAACGAAGTTCACTCTAACTGGTGATTATTCTTTTTCTAAGTCTTTCTGTTTTATCTTGGCTCACGCACTCTCTAGTATATGTACGAGAGACTAATTATCCATTATCGTCAGATATATAGATAGCCAAACAGCTACCCCCGGGAAAAGGAATACAGTGGTTAGGATATCCTGGCAAATTTTTAGACTCTAGGGACTCCAGCACACATCTTGCTATTAGGGTAGCTCAGTGTGGATCAAGCGAGCTGATCATATACAGATGGATAGATGCTTGATCGATGATATTGATATTACTCTATAAGCTAGCACGCGATTGTTAGGATATTTCATCTTGATAATCAACAGCTAATAATTAAGAGAGTGAGTGATATAATAGTGTAGAGCGTATTCGTGTGTGGTCAGGCGAAATTCGTCGTGTGTGTGCAATGGGTATCTATGAGGGAGTCAAATTAGGGGAGAACAGGTTTGTTTTTCCATATATTACTCCAAAACCTCAGAATCCTCCATCTTCCACTCACAAATTTTTACACAGTCTTATATAAACATAAAAAGTTTTTAACAACCGCAATCACGGTTGTTGAAAATTTATACAGAACCTGAGATAATAAAAAAATGTAACGAAGGATGTCTGAATATATTTATAGACCGCAAAAAATGCAACTCTGCGGTTATGCAAAAATTCAGCTTCGTTCCATCATAAATAATGATATAATTAATATATATTATTATATATTATATATATATTATATTAATATTATATTATATTATATATATATTTATATAATATATATATAATATATATATTATATAACTATATTATATATATATAATAAATATATAATATTATATATATATAATATATATATATGTAATTTTATACACAGTTGTCAACTATAATCATTCTGGAGAAGACATTCAGGGAGTTCGGGAGTAAGATAGGAGTCATCATATAAGATTCTATAATCCGTAATGTGCGAGACAGATTATGACGGTCAGATGAGCCATAAGTCATGGCAGATGGCTTTAAGTGAGAGAGATTATATTTCAGGTTGCTATCTGGAAACCGAGAAGAATGGATATAAGTATTCAAATATGTCACAAAAAGAGTGGCAGGAAAAATAGTAAGGGCCGTACAGCGAACTATGCTAGATTACCAAAATATCTACGAATCTTCGTAAAGCACGTCAGACACAGCATATGCCCTAGATGGTAAGCATACGAGCGGCGTACTAAAGGTGGTGAGTACGAGCGAAGTTCTGTTGTTATAGTGATGCCATACGTAACCATGATCCGCGCGGGATAATAGCCTTATAGAAATGGGCATAATTAACGGACACACTAGCGAAAGATTGAGGTCAATGTGAAGTGGGAAATAGATACATAGGAACAAGTTTATTAAGCTTTGGCCTTTGATATTCGACCTGATCCATACAATAAGCGGGTAAACGATATAGCCCCAAGATATGAGAACAATGAGTAGTCCCATATAAGTGGCGGTAATCGACTTGTTATATGCTGGAAGCAAATGAAGAAAGAGGAGAAAAAAAGTACTTGCAGTCTAAAGAATTCCCTAGTTTCATTTGAGGCGCATACACTAGCACCGTTGTGATGATGGGGTTTCCATAGACAATTATTTTTGTTTAATTTAAGGCCTAGGATGTTTATACTTGTCAACAGGAGAGACGATAGAACGGTCAGAGAAAGAGATAGAGAAAGTTATATATAGTTGTTTTAATATAGAAAAGGGAGATTTTATTAGAATTTGGGTTTTAAGAATAAATTTCACAAGATGATTTAGACGACCCTACGAAATTTCATATCTACTCACAGTAATCAGTTGAGAATAGAATCGGAAAAGAATTAATAGAACTAGAAGGCAATTATCTAAGAAGTAAAGAGGTAATACAGAATTGAAATGATTGACGATGAGGGTGAGTCATCGGATATGAGTAGTATATAGTTTGAATGTGGCAGGTAGAGATTACATTAGTAATAAAGTAGGGATAAAGTAGGAGATAAGACCTAGTGAGAACTCATGAGGAACATACCATAATTAGATAAGAACAAGAAATAGTCGCTCCATTAACCACAGCCTATATTGAGCGACTTGAAAGAAAGTTAGATAACATCGGTACGCAAAGAGAAGGAGGAAACCCTAAAAGGAAGGAGTAGTAGCTTAGAGGCAGTAGACGCGTGCATACTCATCATGCTTTGGACTATGTCAATAGCGCATCCACGCTAAGTCTCCCCCTAGTTCCTAAAGCTGATGACCCTAAAATTTGGTTAAGATAGAAATATAGTCGCTAGTAGACCTTGACGCGAAAGCCGTACTGGCGTCTCGAAATAAGATGATTTAAAGAGTATTCAGATGGTCTACCAAGTGAAATGAGGTTGAGAAGATAATTTCAAAGATTAGGTATGAGATATGCAGTAGGAGAGATAAGGACAATGGACCAGGCTATTTTCAGAAATGAGGAATCACTATATCGGCTTTCTCCGACAGTGATGTATGCGGTGCTGGTATTATATGTGCGGTCTTAGTCTGTTTGGCTTGCCGTAAAGTGCTATCATTACATCCCGTTGAAGCTATTCTAAGTAGATGCATGACACGAAGGTGAGTACGTGGAGTCGTTACCAAGTAAAGACAGTTCCCTCAACCGGGGAGGAATGTCCAATCCGGCCACCTACGCTATTCTAAACGTTCATAATAGATCATCAGGAAGCTATGTTACCGATAAACATGTAATTACAGCAAAAGACTAGGACACTTAGATTAAGGAATAATAAGGAGGAAGGAATTTATAGAACGCAAGGTGGTGAGTTAGAGAATATAGAAGTCCGAAGAGATTGAGACATTTCAGTTGGATAGAGTATAGCAAAGAGCAATCAATCGATAAGAGAGGATAGGCAGAATTTACATGAAGTTGTTTAGCAGATTTTTATTGGAAAGATGCCAGAAAGATTTGTTCGTAATGAGTAGAACTAGGAGTTTGCTATACTTTCGTGATGCAACGATTTCTAGTCATGAAATGAAAAATTAGCTAGAGAGTGATAGGAGAAACGTAGAAATATTTCACTACTCACGATTGCGTATCTGTCTCTAGCCTAGAATGGTAAGAGAACAAGCCTATTCGACCTGGATTCATGGAAGTAAAAGATTAGTCGAATAAAGGAAATGAAACTGCTCTATTACCGTCTCGATTTAAGTCATACTACTACATTTAGTTAAGCAAAAGCCCGAAGCGTATCAGAAGTTAAAGCGTAGAAGCGACGCTAAAGGCCCCCCCAAAAGTCACCGATTCAAAAAGGTGTCCAGAAAAAACGCATTTAGGGGCAGGATGGAGTCATTTGTTGGTAGAAGCAAAAGCTGTTATATTAAGAGATATAAGGTTTGCAGGTTACCATAGGTAGGGTAGAAGTATTTGAAATGTAATTTATAGTATGGTATGAAATCAATGGATCAATATATGTGTATCAAGATTGAGTTGGGAATATGTGTGTGTTGTCTTATTGATTTAAGTTTAGCTATGTAATAGGGTTGAGTACCATGCTGTAATGAGATATTAGAATACTCCATTTATTATATATTATATATATATATATTATTATATATAATTTATATACTATATTAATATATATAATTATATATATAATATATAATATATATATATATATATTATAGATTGTCACTATATATATACATTTTAGCTATTTATACTTTTTTTAGCTTACTTTATAGCTACTTTAATATATATATATATATTCTATTAATTCTTCTAAATAATATATATAATATATATTAATTAATATTATATAATATATATATATATTATAATCATCTATTATATTTATATTATATATATCTATCTTATATATAATATAATATCTAATTATATATATATATATTATATCTAATAATATATAATTAATATATATATATATTATAAATATATAATAATATTAATTAATTATATTATATAATAATTATATTATATTTATAATATATATATTCTAACTATATATATATTAAATGTAATAATTGTTTCAAAGAAAAGATGTTTGGAAGTATAAAAAAAAAATAAATATGAAATGAATGTAAAAGATAAAGTCAATTCTAACAGGTGTTGCGTAGACTGATTATAAAGAGAAAAAGGTAATAAGATTACAGATGGTTCATTAGAACAGGTATTTACGGTGTCACGAAATTTCCTGTTGTACTATATCTTTGAGTATTTAGACGATATTTTCTGAGAGAAAGTAGAGAGAATAGTGTTCATAGCATACTAGGTGGCAACTGCCCTAATAACTAATTAAATTCATTCAACGAGTAGAGCTGGTGTTGGTTTATTCTTAAGGTCCTATATATATACATTCTTATTGTATTGAATGACTGAGACGTGAGGCGCGTTGATGGGGAAAGTGATTTGGGAAATTGAGAGTTCTTTAGGACAAAGGAAAATAGTTGATGTATGTGGTGGGTTTGAATATGGTGCATAAGAAAAAGGATTAGGTATTTTGGGGAGAGATCTTTAGTAACGACGAGGGTATGGTCCTTACCTGGTTTGGAAATGAGAATGGTATAAATCTCAAGTATATAATATAGAACTAAAATTAATCTATGGTGATTGATGAATACGAGGGCGAAGATATGTGATGATTGTATTGGATTTTGGATAGTTTGTAAATAAGTACGTTTAATGGAAGTAAATATGATTTCCGAAGGTATTGGTAAGGATGAAACCTTAATATTAAAGGCAACAATTAGAGAACTAGTAGGAATTATAGGGGAATTAGTTATTATTGAGTGTTGTAGGGAAGATTAATAATGCTGGAATTTTAAGTTCACGATAAGTATGAGTGCGTCGAGTGATGAAAGGACGATTGGTGAACAAGGTAGGTAGCGTTATAGTGAGAGTATGGATATAAGGGCGGTGGATCAAAATATTTATCATTGAAACATAAGATGAAGAAATGAGGGATAGATAAAATAAATAATTGTTTTAGTTTTTATTATGATCATTATGCAAAGTGCGCCGGTTAATGTTAGGATATATAGGGAGGTACCCACTATTAGTTAAGTATTAGCAATGTATGGTGTTAAATGAGTGGTCTGTTATGAATGAAATCAAAAGCATGTTTAGACGATGTGAGCGAGTGTTATAAATATATAAAATGGTGTCAAATAAGTGATTGTTTATATATAGCGGAGTGAGGGATAGGATGTTTTAATACCTCTGGTTTTCCATTTTATATTAAAACGATGGGCATATGATAAAAGAATTGAGGTGAGGGGGGAGGTGGCATAGTAATATGGTGTTAGAATAGATGGATAGAATGGAGGTGAAGTGGAGTGTGCCTACTTATTATATATTATGCGGTATTATTGTTATTTGATGTGGTGAATCTTAGATAGATAGAGTTTAGAGGATTGGTAGATGAGAGATTTTGGCGGTAGTGTGTAAAAAAAGAGAAAGTTTGAAAGTATAACGTGATATAGAGTAAGGTTATTTTGTATAGTGAGGAAGTCTCGGTGTAAGTTATGTTGGATGGTGAGCACTGGAACAAGTGTCTGAGTTTATAAATATTTAGGAGATATATGTTGGGTATGCTTTGAACTTATATGAGAGTCCGCCGTTCACGATGTGGCTTTCGGTTTGAAATTCTGGGCAATTAAATATCAGTTGGTGGACGAGTAAAGGACTAAGTTTGAGTGCGTTAGGGTCTTACTTGAGGGTATGTTGTTCTATTAGTTATGTATAATAGTGAGACTATGTCTGGAATATGAGGTATCAGATCTAAGTTAAAGTGTTCAGTATATGGAGTACAATCTTAGGGATTTGTTAAGTGTGAAAAGAATTGATAAATGATGAATGAACGTATTGGAGAATTAGTGTGAAGAAGGGGTAAATGAAAGAAAAATGAAAGTACGTTGATATGGTTTGGTGTTCATATGGAAACGGATGAATTAGACTGATTTGGTTGGTTAAGTACGGATGAGTCATAGTGGTGAGTGTGCTTGGAGTAAATCGACCGGCGGGAGATACGAGTAAAGACAGTGTGAGATTGAGTCAAGTGAAACGAAGTGCATGAAGGAGAGAGGTTTTTGCATGTATTGAGCAGAGGCGGATAAAGATGTGCATATAGGCATGAATGGAGGGGTTTTGTATGAGGGGTAATGGTTGTGGGCCCACCTGGGCCAAGGGTAAGTGAACCTACTATAACTTGACGCATCTGGCCATACGTAAGTATGATCCGTCGATAGTCCTAGTGAAGTACTTACTGGGGTGGGTTTCTGCACTGATACAGACGAGTTCTCACTATTAAGGTAATATCGAGGGGACGTAGTAACGCGCTGGGATCATCTTTCTATTTCGAGATTGTGGTCATATCTAATTACTACATTTTCTTTTCCGATGCAAGTCACGCACCTTACTACCCCCAGTTTGTGGGAAGGAAGAAGATAATATATAAATTATAATTAATATTATATATATATAATATATTTAATTATAATATATATATATAATAAATATATTATATATATAATATATATATATAAATATATATATAATATATATATTACATATATGTATATGTATAATAATATATTTATCATGTATATATATATATTATATCATGATATAATATAATATATATATATATATTATATATATTATATCTTATTATTATTATAATTTTAATATTAAATAAGTATTTTAATTTATAACTTTCAAAATTATATTTAATTTTATTATAATTATATTAGATCAAAATAAATGAAATTCTAAATTTTTAAAATCACACTACTGTTCCCGCTTCTTTGAATTTATTCAGTCAAAATAATCTCCGTCAAATTTATTACATTTTTGCCAACGGGGTGTGAAGCTCAAAAACTCTTTTACTAATATAGAAATTTTCGCATCTGGGGCACTTTCGAGAGGTTCTATTACACTCCCATTCAAGTTACCTTTTTTAATTTGATCGACTCACTTATCCTGCTTCTCCTTTCAGTGAACATGTACGTCTGGACATATCTGTTCTTACATACGCATTCGTTTGTTTCTTGGGGCTAGCTACCTTTTTAAAGAAACTTTAATGTATAACCTTTCTATATATGATGCAATGAATACGAGTATTGATATAGACGTGACTATGATGAGCCTGTCTGAAGGTGATAGTATGCAAATTTTGGTAGTACAGCCCTGTGATAAATTTAGCTTTAATAAAACAGTGCTCGGTATAAGGTTAGTTAATAACTTGTGAGTATATTCGCTTCGAATCAACTGTGAAGCCATTCGCCAATGGTATTTTAATCCAGTTGATGCTGTTTGGTGATACTTCGATATATAAATTGTTTCCCATGACAAACGCACGAGTACACTTTGCAATTTGAGTATATTCTTGAGAAAAAGGGAGAATGTACATAAAAATTGTAGATAAGGAAAATGAGAAAAAGAGTAAAGGAACCCTATTTCCAGCTTTAATAAGACTGAAGTCGATACTCTTGAAACTAATAATAAATATATAAATATATAATGAGACATGAAAAAAATCATAAAAGATAGATGCAGTAATTTAAGTGAGAAAATTATAGTAATAATTAGATCTTTACTATTTCTGATCATACGTTTTGAAAATTCTTGGTTTTGTTCTGCTAGCGAAAAGTATCGGTCTCTTTAACACACTACTCAAAAAAAAATACTACAGAGATATTTGAAAGAAAAAGTAGATAGAGTTAAAACTACCTAGTTTTCAGTATATATAGCCTACTATCAAAAATCATCAAGTTAAGCGTTCTCCACTGACGTAATGGGTCAGATATTCAATCAACAGTTCTTTGTTTTCTCCGAGTAGTCTGCCGTTGACAATTATTTCAGAAGTAAAATATTTTTTTGTGTCGTGCTCTGAACCTTTCACTGAACGTTCATTATATCTCACAGGTGAATTAATATCAGGGTTCGTATATTTTAAGTGAATTGTTTGCCAATTGCGTAATCTTATCCAGAATGATGTTCACTTATATATGAGATAGTGCACTGACAAGTAATATAGAAAATATCTTAGTATTCCTTTCTGAATGAACAACTCAATACATCCTGAGTCTAGGTCTATAATCACATTTGAATAGATGTATACACATCTCACAAGATCAGCGAAGTTCACCTACTAAATATATAGGTCAATTGCCGGCACTACTTTAATAATTGACCATGGCTTCAGTAAGAACTAAAATAAAATACATGAAGAATTTATATAATTCTGACTAACTTTCAGTGATAAATGAAGTTACTCTGATAATTAATGTTACTACGGTTGCAAGAACTTAATTAGAGATCTCTATGCCAGTTACGGCTGACTCTGTAATATAAATTAGTCTTTTCCATTCGATAGATAAATTCTCTTCTAAACCAAATTATGAGTATTCATGTACTCAGTCATTTAATATGATGAATAACATATATGATAAAATCAGTACAAAATCGCTGTTATTATGTCATCCTCTTCGTAAATATACTTACCAAGGAGTATTATATCCTAGATACTATAAGATCAGTCAAGGAAGAAATTTAGATAAGAGAGACGAATTAGATGACACTTCTCTCCTCTAAATTTAAGTGATTCGGTTCATTGTTTTTTATATCACATCAATAGATGGACTATGATAATGTAAATAGAAACTAATTAGTTATCCTATCACTCGTTATATATTTGATAACTTACGAACAGGAATATATATTCAAGATGGTTTTTGGGCTAAAAGCGTGTTTTATGAGTACTACTAACTTTATGATCATAATATTACGTTAATTTTCTTATCCATAAATATTTGGTAACCTCTTCTACCTTAATTCACGCTTTGAATGAATCTATAGCCAATAACCTACTGAAGGAGCATATTAACAATATATATATATACTACATATATATATTATTTAATATATATATATAATAATATAAATATATATATTATATATATTACTATATAATATATATAATATATTATTATTTAATATAAATATATATATATAATTATTATATATAATATATATAATATATAATATATATATATCCATATCTCAATTTTCTTATTATTTATTCAATAAATTTTTTTATCTTTTTAGAATTTGTCGGTAGAAAAGCTGGTGCGGTGGGGTGCGATCAAAAGGCCCGCACAGCACCGATCCAGAGTCTACTCCGTGAGGGAGTGAGGGAGCCAAACATATTGATATATTTTCTCTTGTGATGATGTCACCTGAGCCCTGTGTCACGAACCTTACGAGTCGAATATATGTGTACTATTTTTTATTTCCGCACCGCACGGCACCACGCAGTGTGAGACACCTCCAGAGAGCTAGAGAGTATAGAGCTATAAGAGGAGGCAGAATCCAAGTGTGTGTGAGAGCACCTCTGAAGAGTGTCACGCATCTGGAGAGGACGACGCCAAAATGGAAAGCGACACGAGGCTTCTATCTGCGACACAGTGAGCAAACACTGAGCACACCGACGGGACTACACACAGGAGTAGAACGACTTCGGCCAGCCTGATCAATGGGGCAAACACTGGGTCTAATAATTATTTTATACACCAGATCATATAATCTACATATTAATTAAGATTAATTCAAGATGTTTGTTCATATAATATAAACGCCAAACATATTATTGTATTATCTATTATCAAAATGGTACCTATAAGTGGGTTTGCAACCCTATACCCTTTAATGAGATGGTACTATTTAACCATAAGAGTGTTACCTATATACTCGAGACCTACAAACGATTCGGCTAATAATGAGAAACCCATCATTAATTATAGCCTCTGACAGCTTAGCTTCCGTCAAGAGGAGCGAAGTGACGAGTCTATGACCACCTAAACTATCCGACGGCCTCCACCTGCCTAACTATACTTACAGGTCAGGGGGCAACATCTTATTTGGGTAATATTTTTTTTAATATTTACAGGACAAAAAGATCTTTATAAAGATGTTATTATAGATAAAATGCCCTAATATTCATCAGTAGGTAAATATGATATATGGGTTTTACTTTTTAGCCATCGTTGGTCTTACCTGATAAGGTAACACATCTAGGTATCCTCCATCTACAAGGGTAAAGGGTTACAAACCCACTTAGGATCATTGAAATATGACAATCATATTCATACTTGTTTTAGTCGTTAATTGCACAATACATCTTGATATTATTCCTAATTAAGTCCCGTTAAAAAATTTATACCATTCACATGTGTTGTACCCCTGACCCGAGTTAGTTATGGCGGGCGAGGCCCGTCGGTAGGTTAGGTGTCAATACAACCGCTACTTTCGCTCTCTACTTGGGAGTTTTACTCTAACCTATGCTTTCAGAGGATAAATGAGGTTTCCTTAATAGCCAATTTCGTGGTCTTGAGGTTAACAATTAACTGGAGTATCATCTCAAGGGTATAAATGAGGTTTCTAAACAAACAGAAAAAAATTTGAATATCATACAAATATTTCGCCCAGTTTTATTGCACAAACATCTATGAATATCTATTAATGTCCGGTTATAATAGAAAATTACACTTCTATATTATTTACCATGATGTCATGCCTAACCTTATGACCTCGAGTGTTATTAAAGGCTGAGGAAGGCTCACCGTCGAGGTTAAGGTAAAGTCCATAGACACGCCTTGCGCTCCTACTTTAGGTGAAAGTACTATATATAGCCTTTCAGAGGTAATATATGATAGTAGTGAAAATTCTTTACTCACTTCTAGCCTATCCGTTGGTTCTAAAGATGAATAACTATACTCTGGAGTATACATTCTCAAGCGGTTATAGAGGTTCATAATACCTCACCCTATATAGGTAACCATTTGGAAATATAATACAAATATTATATCTATAATAATAATTATGTTGCAAGTTATTTGCACTAAACATCAATTGAATAATATCTATTATATATGTCCGGTTAAAAATTACCCATTTATAATATTATATAGTACAGATGTTTCAGCCCTGACTCCATGTGTTTGGTACGTGGAGAGGCTGTCGAAACGGTTATAAGGTGTCAATTATAAAGACATACGCCTTCGCTCCTGCTTGGGAAGTACTATAGCATTTTAACATGAGGTAAATATAATGTATATGGGTTTTACCTTTTAGCTATAACAATTCGTAGGATATACTTACGAGGTAACACTCTGGATAGTACCATCTCAAGGACGTAAGAGGTATCAAACCCACTTAAGGACTAAATTTGAAAATACTAATTATAACTTATCTTATATATATTAATATTATATATTTTTTGTATATATATATATTAATATTATTTATATAATATTAATTATATATATATTATATTTAATTATATTATTAATTATTTAATATATATATATTAATAATATAATATATATTAATATATATATATATATATATATATAATATTATATAATATATATATATATTAAATATATATTAATAACTTTAGGGCATAAGGGGGCCCGTACCGCAAGATTATAGCTAACTAGTTTCTAAATAATAGTCAAATAAGGTAAATATTATATAATATATATATAATATATATAATATATAATATATAATATATAATATATATATATATATATATTATAATATATTTATTGTATATATATATTATATATATATTTAATATGTATAATAATATATATATTAATATATATATATATATATTATCTATATATATATTTATATATATATTTAATATATATATATATATATAATATATTATAGTATATTAATATAATATTATATATATATATTATGTTATTATTTATTATATATATATATATATGGCCTAGAATGAGAGTAGAAGAGGCCAGGCATGTAACTAAAAATAACTATAAACATCCTAACAGGAAAATATAAGTAATACTAATTTTTGATTTACAGGAAGTATAAATTTTCATATAGATGCAAATAACTTAAAAAAAACAATTATTAATTTAAAATCTTATAATTAATATTTATTTAAATAACTTCTTAAAATTTTAAGTAGTAACTATCTAATCATTACTTAGACGTTAGAAATTTATTTCGCAATACATATACTACTTATCTGAGATTGAAACTTAGAGAAATCTTAGTCTGTATATATGTATACTTCAGTAAGTAGCACAAATAAGTTGGCCATAATTACCCTTAAGTTTTATGAGAAAATATTTATTTATTTTCTTTTTTATATATCTAAATCAATTTTAGGGGGTTCGAGTAGGGGAAATGACAGGGGGGGGGGCCCATCCGTCCCTCGAGTAGGTTCTTTTCTCGAACATTTTCGTCGCCGGTTTTATATCCTCACGAATGTTTATTACTTTTATTATTTATTACTTCTGTTTATAGTATATTATATAGTATATATATATATAATTTATATATATATTATATATATTATTATATATATATATTATATATATCATATATACCGAGAACCTCCGACTACTATCCTTGGACCGTTTCTATTTACCCTCTATAATAATAATATTACTATATAATAATTTATACAGTGGTGTGTCGTTGGCTTGTCCGACTATTTAAAAAAAAATTTCAACATTTGGTACTAATATTTTCCGATGACTACTCGATATATATTATAATTATAAGCGGCTTCTTCGAATTGTCAAAAAACTGTATCTGATGCAATATATTTTTTCAACTATTTTTTATAAACAATTATTTAAATTTTTTAAAAAGCGTTATTGATTTTTTTAATATTTAATTATATTTTAAATTTCCGTTCATAAGTCGGTAAAAGATATCATTATAAGTTCTCCTGAATTATAAATGATATTCTATGTTTCGTATGTAGTTGTTAATATATATATTTTCTTAGGGTGATTTCTAGTTCTCGAATTTTCAGCCAAAATATCTAAATCGAACTCTTTAAGTTCGTGAAGGTAGGCTCTCACTTCTGAAATGAAAGTGCGAACGTTGTCTAATTTTTTTATCTAAGATAGGAGCGTCGTTCTATCTTATGGCAACAGAGAATCAATATATAATAAAAGGCCACTTTATGAGGTACCAAATATACCCATTATATATTTCATACGATACAAGAACAGAAATATAAATTGCATCGTTAATATTTGCCAGGTGAATTCAACATCTTTTAGTGTCATAACTTGAGAGGTTGAGATTTAGATACTCACGTGCTTTTGTCTATTATTTTATTATTTGTATTTGTATTATGTCTTTTCTCTTAAAGCCAAAAATAAACGTTTATTATTATCAAAGATAAAATGATAAAGATCACCTAATAAAGAAAACTGAATCTCCGCCATCACTTTTATCCTCTCACGAAATAATGTTATTTTTATGACTTAATAGTAATATTAATAATTTGAGCATTATGGTTTAATTTTATCAAAATGTCTTATCTTAGATTTGATGTGTAAAATTATTTTAAATACTAAAGTAACCTTGTGTTATAAGTTTTTTCCCAGTATTTATATATATGTATTGTGTGATATATTCTTTCATATTTCGGAGAATGAAAAAAATATGTATTAAGTGATTATAATGATAATAAATGAGAAGGCTGAACTATAATGTCCATGTGCTGTAACTAGTAGGTATACAGTGACTGTTAATTACTTTCATTATTGATTAAATGATTGTAGATACATGTGTAAAGTTTATAAATCACATTCTTACTTCATTTAAATATTTACTTATATACTAGATCTATTAGGAATAGGTACTTGACTTCTCCGATGCGCAATTAAATTTTTTTGACTAAAAAATATCTCAATATCAGACATCAATGGCTTCTTCGACATCTACTGATATATAGCACGCTTAAGGTGACCTCATTACCCCAATGCTGCATGGAAAAATTTTAACGTCACTCAACTTCTTAAGCTTATATTAAATAAAGGAATAGGACTATCCATAAACATAATGTTATTTTATTCAATCTCGTACTTGATTTAACATCCCTCCTGCCACTCTTTTAAAGGAGACTATTTCCTCTTTTACAGAAGCAAGATTTACTCTGTTTCTCTCAGTATAGATGGATTAGTAGGGTCACAGACTTAATGTCAGAACTTGATTGTAATTTCCTCTTAATAAAGATTCCAATAAGGTTCTCAAAGTGGCCAGATGGCATATGTCATCAGAACGCAAGCTCATATTACCATAAATAAATATCTCAATTGTTAAAATTAAACCCATTACTGGAAAAATATATATATGAGTGGTGGTGTTAATTATGAAAATAAATCACATCAATTCGCTTAATACTTTAGTCAACTTAAACTTTAATTAAATGGCCTAATATATAACTTATTATAATAATATATAATGTTTAGTAGTATTTAAATGAATGAACATATTGTTTCAAGCTTCGCTGTAAAAATTATAGTTAGTATCGTTCTGATAATTAAATACTCTACCGAATAATTTAAATCCCTAGGCTTATAAAGTTTTTTATAGACTCTCACAATAAGATTACTATAATCAAATTCAGCTAAAAAAATAAAAAAATAAGAATAAAAGAAAAAAGGAAAAAAAAATCCTCAAATTTTAAAAGTAAAAAAAAATCGTCTACTTATTTTACCGTAAGACATAATTACAGTCCAGATGCGCGACGATGGGAAGGAAGAAAAAAAATCTAACTTTGGGAGACAGAAATCAGATAAAGGATGAAAAGTGAGAAAAAAGTAAAATTTGTTTTTTTGTGTGTTTTGTGCATTTGAGTGTGAATGATTTATAAAATTATAATACTTTGATTTATTCAGAAGATTATTAGAGAAAATTACACAAAAAAAAAAATATTATTTCTAACTTTCTTTTATTCATCGTCTCAGCAAAGTGGAAATTAAAAAAATATTATAAAAAAAATATCTAACTTATAATTTTCACAGAAAAAATATTAGAAAATATTGAAAATATAATATAGTCTTAAACACTAGAAATTAAACTGATTAGAGTATACAAAGAAAGAGTGAAAAAATGAAAAAATTTACTGTTTATTTTTTGGAGAGAATAAAATAGAAATAGTTTTAAAAAGATATTGGAAATAAACAGTAAAATAGTGATTATAATAGGCCTAGATGTTTTGAAGTTATTAAGTTTATACAATTGGCGAATAAGAACTATCTACTTATTTTAAAACGAAATGAAAGAAATTCTATACAATGTAAACTGTCTTTATTGCAAACTAAAGAATAATGTAAAAATTCATTAAACAATTTTAAAGTTAAAAGAATATCAAAATGGCAAAAGAAATGTAAAATTTATATTACTTATACATTTTACTGACCGTCATATGGCGAAAATGAATGGTAAAAAAATCTCACAAATTTCTAAAACATATAAGAAAAAAGATCAAAAATAAAGAAAAATGAATGATTTATAATACTACACAAGTTAAAGTTATAAATTAAATTTGATAAAAATAAAAACTTATACAAATAGGGAAAAGTGATTTAATGGAAATTGCCACTGTTTTCAAGAGGGGAAATATTCGATAAGATATAAAACTTTTTTTTTTCTCAGGTTGGTTTTATAAATGTAAATTTTCACAGGAAATATAAGACTCGTTTCAAATTTATTCTCATCAACATATATATTAATAACAAGAAAAGCCAAAGAACAATTTGTTTATTTCGATTAATATAAGGTTATTGAAATAAAGGAAAATTATAAAATAACTTCTTCTCAAAATAATTATATAGGTACGCTCCAGTAAAGTACCAAATATTTGTGCGAAATCATCAAATTACTTTTTTAAGTTGTTAAAATGATAGATAAAAAAAGACAAAATAAATCGCTCATTCTTGAACACTAAGAACTTAGATTCAAATGGGATAAATTCGATAGATACATAAGAACATTGAGAACTTATGACCCAATATCGTCTACGGAAATAAAATGGAAGACAAAGACTACATTACCTTTAAATGTTTCTGCAAGATATTTCTTGAATTAGAGATAAGATAAAGAGTTTTCTTTGAAAAACTTGTAGCTTTCATGGAATTTCGGTCTTTTCTTTACGTTCTCGAAAACTTCTCTCAGAAGTTGTTATAGGTAGTCTTAAGTAATTTAGTTCATCGAAATATAACGTTAAATTTTTTAGAATATATAAAAATCCGAGAAAAAAGAAAAAAGCACAATGTTATATTAGCTACAAAGGTTGTTAGGACATATACAACGTTGATAATAATAAAGAGATTGACTAATTATCTTCTTTGACACCTACACGATAATCCATTAAAATGATAAAAGTTCCTTTCTTTAAGATTTCATCGAAAAGGAAAAAAAATAATGATGACTTGAGTAATAGTACAATTTACAATATCCGTCAGACTCATTATACCCTCCATCCAATTAGCAATTTTTAAGATACTAATTACAGAAAAGTTTTCATTTGGGAAAGTTAAAATTACTAATATATTATCATATAATGATCAACACGACAACATTCCTGCAGACACCTTTAAACATTAGTAATATATTAACCTGTTTAATACGTATCTACACAAAAGTTCCACACATTAAATACAACAGTAAAGTAACTAACACATGTGGAGCAACGAAAAGACAGTTAACTGTGAATTCACAACTCCTGTACAATGCATGTCTCTAACATTAAACCTCCTTACATGTTATATTTTGACAATAACTTACCATGGTAATATTTTAACAAAAATTTTACCATACCTTGTTCTACGGATTAATTATTTATAGAGAGCAATGCGTCGAATAGATTATTTTGCATTTACGTAACAACAGTTTTTGCACATTAATATAGAGCTCAAAATAACATAGCATTTACCAGATAACTAAGAATTATATAAATTAATGCAACCGACCCAAACTGACAATCTTAATGCAAAGATATATAAACTGCTAAAACATTCGCAGTGTTTTCAACATAAAAACATAAAAGCAACTAACCAAGGTGCATACAAAAATACAAATAATCATATTTTTTAATTTCATTTATCAAACATATACCCAACATGACAATGTTAATTTTACATTATACTACATGGTCTATATTTAATAAATAGTTTGAATTCCAGTCGTCTTACTCTAAAAATTATAATACTCGGGTATAAGAACAAACTAAAGTTTAAGAGATATAATATTTACGTCACCTGCTTCTGATAAAGCTAACAACTAATGAACAATAATAACATTACTTACACACAATCAAACAGACACTTAGTGATAAAAACAACTATACTTCACAACTTAGTTCGAAGATTCTATTCGGTTTCTATTGATTCAAACGTCAACAATTATCCGAGTTCCCATTTTTTAGAATATTATATAAATATACTTATATACTTAAAGGAAATAAATACAAATATTAAAAACAAATTGTCGTTTATATACTCATCTAAGTAAATGATCATCTGTGAATGTAAATAACAATATTTAACATTCTTCATTCAGAATAAATGCTATAATCTATAAATGCTTTTTGACCCATGGGACAAACAAGTTTGTAGATTCTATACAATAATAACCTATATACCCCTTAAAACACGAATAAACGTTAAAATTCTAATTACAAAGTATAATCCAACTTTTAAATAATAGTAAAGTACATGCTAACATGCTATTAACAAATTACGTAACTATTAGCACTTTGTCAAGCATATCTCTTAACATAACAATTTTTAATTAAGTTATTAATAATTAGGTTAATATATTTAACAAACTATTTATCATAAGCGTAATGATTTCTTTAAATTGATTATCTATTACTGATATATATAATATAAACGTTACCCTCATCTAAGATGGGTGGGTATCTTCCCTCGAAACTTTTAGTTTCCACTAATCAATAATGATCTAACATAGCTTCTACATAACATGAACTAAGTAAAAAAATTAATATACAGTCACTGACAAACCTAAAACAACTTACACACTAATAAACTGTCACTGTTAACATTAAATAAGTTCCACACTTAACACATTGTATATAAAGTAATAACTATTAACATTATCATGTGACATAATAATCATGATATAACCTATTCATACGTATTTTCACATGCGTATTTATCTCTAACCATAATTAACGTTATATCATTCACATTATGGATACATATGCCTCTAAGTAGTGATGTTATAAGTAACATTTAGCTAAAATGTTAATTTCACCATTTAACCTGGTTCACGTATTATTACATACAGACCACGCGAAATATATATGCTAACGATCAAGTAGTTTTTTACTTATAATTATATGTTTCATTCTTTTTAAATTTATTAAACATTTAACATAAAATTTTATTACATAAACCTTTTAAATACCTAAATATCATATCCCCAAACTGATTAATACTTAATTTGTACAAACATATAACAAAGTTTTTAATCCAAACTTAAACTCACCTAAAAATTCACAAGTTTTTATCCAAACATAACATAAAATAATATATCAAAGTACTAATTTATTGAAATAAAATAATCAAATAGAGGTAACATAAAAATAAAAAAAAAAAATAAAAAATATATATAAATAAAATAGTAGTTTAAATGTTGATTGTAAAATTTATTAATATTCTAATAGTATAATCTAGTTAAAATTATAAGCCGTCCAGTAACCTTTCTCCTGCCCTCCTACCCTCACCAATGTACCATGACCTCCGTGTAATTCTAATTGATTCAATAATGATTCAAGTTCACAGTTTCGGAGTATCATTTCGGCTACTAACAACTTAAACATTATATTAAATAAACAAGTTTATTATTATAAACTTAACCACCCTCGAAAATTTAGTATGCTAATACTGATAACAATAATATAATAGTTTTCACTATTTAAATAAAGCTAACAGATCAGTATGTTGGCAAGAAATAAGATATATATTGATTTTTTTACACACAATGTCAAACCTACACACACTCTTTTACGCTAGATTATAAATTACTCGTTATGAAACTAAAAATTAATATCACAAAGTT
>JABUQX010007507.1:0-17481 GCA_015478945.1 Trachelipus rathkii | reverse complement strand
GAGAGAGGTTAAATAAAAAAGACCTAAGAAACCTGAGGGAGAGAGGAAGCAAAAGATAGAGAGAGGAGAGAGAGAGAGAGAGAGGAGAGAGAGAGAGAGGAGAGAGAGAGAGAGAGAGAGAGAGAGAGAGAGAGAGAGAGAGAAATAACACCTCAGAAAATACTTTCCCAATTAACGCTGCAAAATAGATATGTTGAAGAATTTATATTTCTGAATAAACAAAATTAGGTCATCCTCATGCGTCGTCTCGTCGAACAGAGATTTGGTAAACGAATCGAGAGAGAGAGAGAGAGAGAGAGAGAGAGAGAGAGAGAGAGAGAGAGAGAGAGAGAGAGAGAGGGAGAAAGAGAGAGAGGAGAGAGAGAGAGAGACCGTAAGGAACGTAGAGGAAGGAAAAGAGAGAGAGAGAGAGAGAGAGAGAGAAGAGAGAGAGAGAAAGAGAGAAGAGAGAGAGAGAGAAGAAGAGAGATGAGAGAGGACTGAAGCCCTGAAAGAGGAAGGAAAGAGAGAGAAGAGAGAGAGAATGAGAGAGAGAGAGAGAGAGAGAGAGAGAGAGAGAGAGAACTTAAGAAACGGAGAGGGAAGGAAAGAGAGAGAGAGAGAGAGAGAGAGAGAGAGAGAAGAGAGAGAGAGAGAGAGAGAGAGAGAGAGAGAGGTTATAATTAAGACCATTCCCTTCATTATTATAATAAACCATTAAAAATCAATAAATCATTGATCAATCATTAATAAAACCAATATATAAACCAACAAAACATTTGATTGTGAATATCAATCCTCTTCAATTTAACAATTAGCCAATAACATATTAATTAGAAATGTATTTTATTAATTATTATTAATTTTTATTAATTTTATTAATTTATTTATTAATTTTTATTAATTTTATTAATTTTTATTAATTATGTGTGTCTGCGCGCTTTCCGTAGAGCACAACCAATTAGGTTTCCGCACAGCACCGAATCTTTATTATTTTTTTACAACCGCACCGCACCCTACCGAGCCAAGATGCTAAAATTGGGTGCCGGAAAGAGCCGGTGCTCTGGCCAATCCAAGTCTGAATAAAAATTAATGATAAACTAATACTAGTATCTGCTTTGAGGGTTGACTGGTGAGGTTTGGTACAACTCGGTACGACACACAATCGGTGTCCTGGAATAGTACTGTTGTAAAATTATACAAGTATGGTGCTGTGCAGTGCGGTACAATATTTTTGCTCTTTTTTTACTTGGTCAGCAAAACTATTATAAGCGACATTTTTATTGAATTGAATCTATTCTCCCTCCTTTGTTTGGGCATTTTGGTTAGTAGTAGTAGTAGTAGTAGTAGTAGTAGTAGTAGTAGTAGTAGTAGTAGTAAAAATCAGAAAAAGGAAAAAAGTTTATTCTATCAGATTTGGAATATAAAATATTCTGAAAAAGTATTACGATCTCATTTAAAGCAAGGCATATTAAATTTTTTCGTCGTAATTCGTTTTCACAAGAATTTTGTAGATCAGCAACTCCACACATAGATATAGTGCCTCTTCCTTTCCAGCCCCTTCTTTTCTGCGGAATTCCCTTCAATCTTCTGTATTCACTGCCGAATTTAATCTCTCTCACTTAAAGGTTTATTTTTGTGCTTACCAGAGTAGTTTACACTAGGTATTGATTCCCCGTATGAACCTTTATGGGCTTTAGTTATGTGGATTTTATATTCCATCCTTGAATAGGATTTGGTAACTTTAAAAAAATGCTTAGGTGTTTTAACGCGTTTGTTTTGTCGATCATACGCGTTTAAAAAGTAACGCTTAAATGTTATTCATTCTATTCCATCCTTGAATAGGATTTGGTAACAAGATAAAAAAAATGCTTTATGTTTTTTAACGGGTTTGTTTTTTCGATCATACGCGTTTAAAAATTAACGCTTAAATGTCATTTATTTTATTCCATCCTTGAATAGGATTTGGTATAGTTTAAAAAATGCTTTATGTGTTTTAACGCATTTAGAAGGTAACGCTTAAAAGTTATTTATTATATTCCATCCTTAAATAGGATTTGGTAACAAGTTAAAAAATTGCTTTATAGTTTTAACGCGTTTGTTTTGTCGATTTTACGCGTTTAAAAAGTAACGCTTAAACGTTATTTATTAAATTCCATCCTTGAATAGGATTTGGTAACAAGTTTTAAAAAATGCTTTGTGTGATTTAACGCTTTTGTTTTGTCGATCATACGCGTTTAAAAAGTGACGCTTAAATGTTATTTATTATATTCCATCCCTAAATTATATTTGGCAACAGGTTAAAAAATGCTTTATGTATTTTAACGCGTTTAAAAAGTAACGCTTAAATCTAATTTATTATATTACAGCCTTGAATAGGATTTGGTAATAAGCTAAAAAAAAGGATTTATGTGTTTTAACGCGTTTGTTTTGTCGATAACGCTTAAATGTTATTTATTATATTCCATCCTTCAATAGGGTTTGCTACCAAGTTAAAAAATGATTTGTGTTTTAACGCGTTTGTTTTGTCGATCGTAAGCGTTTAAAAAGTAACGCCTAAATATCATTTATTATATTCCATCCTTGAATAGGATTTGGTAACAAGTTAAAGAAGTGCTTTGTGTTTTAACCCGTTTGTTTTGTCGACCATACGCGTTTAAAAAGTAACGCTTACATGTCAGTAGTATTAGGTGCTCCGGCGATCCTCCACCCTTTTCGATATGAAGGAATAGAGTTATAGGTCTGAAACTTGGAATATAATGTATATATGGGATAAGCTCGAATCCGTGTAAAATTTTCAAGTCTTAGAGATGTAATAGAGGGGGTCACCCCGAGGGTGGCTTACGGCATCTTCTTACCGCGCGCAATTGGCAGCTTCGAGCGGGGAGTTTAAGCCTAGACGAGCGTTTGGCAACCGACCATTTGGAGGTCAAACAGACCGAAGGTCTGTTTGACCGACAGACACAGACCGAGCGCGCGTGCGCATACACAAACACATTATTATTATTATTATTACATCGAAGATTCGATTTCCGAAGGAAATCGAATCTGAGTCGAAAAACGATCCCTGTAAGGGATCGTTTTTTTACGCACTCCTACTTTGGATTCCACCTTGGTTTCTTCTTCGCATCCGGTTCTGAGTCCGATATATATCTACATGGGTTAGAGTTAACGTATCGTTTTCAAACTTGGTATATGTTTCTATTAGTGTGATAAACTGATCACAGACGAGTTTTTGGTGACCGGTAGGTCACCCCTAAGGGGGTGCTGCCCCCTTAGCGTCAAGGTCAAAATTCGTCCTGAAAACCATGTTAGGCTTAACGTATTGGAATGAAATTTTACGTCGAAGAAGTGTTTCCGCAGGAAACACTTCTGAGTTGTTTTAATATCCCTTCTACGTATCCTTCGGCAACCTTCTGCGTCTCCATCTCAGCGTCTTGCATTCGTTCATCTCTTGGATTCGCATCCCTAGCCATCGACTCAAGCTTCAGGTTCGCGCTGTCCCCGCAGGGTTCGACTCCGGCCGCGACTCCGGCTCCGGTTCCGGCTCCGGGTCCGCATCATCGCATCGCCGCTGGGTCCGGTATTATTATTATTATTAAATTATTTTTGGTATATTTCCACCGTGGTTTCTTCTTCGCATCCGATTCCGAGTTCGATATACATCTACATGGGTTAGGGTTATCGTATCAGGCTAAAATTTGGAGGAGGGTTAGATGGGGAGGTAACCTCGTCGTAGACGAGGTTACGTCCTCATGGGGCCCCCGAAGGGGGCCCCACCCCCATTAAAAAAAATCGAAGTGTTCGTAATTGGCTGAAATTTGGTGAGAGGATGCAGAGTGAGTTTCTAGAAATACTTGATATGTGATCTGAGAAGTCGGCTCCGTGCACCGGTGCTGGAGCCACTGCGGTGCTTAGTTGAGCTCTACCACCTTTTTCTCAAAAAGTATAAGAGTTATAGGTCTGAAACTTGGAATATAATCTATGTAATGGGTTAAGCATGAATCCGTGTAATTTTCAAGTCTGTAGGATGTATATAGAGGGGGGTCGCCCCCGAAAGCGGAGTAGAAATATAACGCTACGCCTTGTGTGTGTGTGTTCGGGTGAGTAAAGATTAGTCTTAGCGGATTTCCAAATCGAAAGTGTAACCACAGACTTGTAATTTTTGGTGACCGGGTCACACCTAAGGGGTGTTGCCCCTTAGCGCCAGGTCAAATTCGTCCTGAAAAACCCTGTTAGGCTTAACGAATCGGAGTGAAATTTGAATGTGAGCTATATGATGACAGTAAATCTCGTCGGAGACGAGATTACGTCCCTCTGCATCCTCCCCTGGAAGGGGGGATGGCTGCCCCAAAAAAAATTAAAATGATCGTTAGAAGACTGGGAAAACTTGAGAAACGTTTGAAGGAACGAGCTGAGACGGAGTCGGAGTCGGCGTTGGAGGCGGATTCGAAGCGGAGTCGGATCGAGGCGGAGTCGGAAGTTGGATTCGGTTTCGGAGCCAGGACGCCTACCGGAGGGGGCCCTTCCTGAAAAAGAGAAGAAGAAGAAATGCATGGAATGCAAAAACAGGGGAAGAAAAGAAAGGAATGTAAGGAGAGGAAAGAGAGGAAGGAGGAAGGAAGAAGGAGAGGAAAGGAGGAAGAATGAGGAAAAGAGGAGTCTGAGGAAGGATTCACTATTGAAAGGGTGTTTGAGACTCCCTCATAAAGCAAGAAGGTATCATCATCAGGCTCTGGTCGATCGGGGCGCGCCCGCAGGCGCGGTCAACAGGCCCTCGCGCCAGCGCGTTGCGCGCGCCCGCAGGCGCGCCCCCGGCGCGATCCGACGCCGTGTGCGCGCCCGCAGCGCGCCCGCCGGCGCGAACCGCAGCGGGAGGGGCGCGTGCGCGCGCCCCCTCGCATCCCGCATGTACGATCCGGTACGAGAATGCAAACATATGTTACTGGGCCTGTAGATTTCGAAAATAATGGTTTCAGAAGTATCAAGAAATAAAAAATAAATAAATAAAAAAATAATAAATAAAAATTTTTTTTTTTCTTAAAAATTTTTTTTTTATGTTTAATAACTTACAAATTTTACGTTTTTACATACCCTAAAGCAGTAAATCACTAAATCAAAACCACCATACGGCCCCCCCTCCTGCACCTCCTGACCATCTTGATCTATTGATCCATTGATTAAGGTCACATTTTGAGTAATCATTTTTGGATAAACATAAATAAAATTCAAGTTCTTTATACAAAGATCAGACAATATATGCTGACATAACAAGTTTTCACAGTAATAAAGCCTACTTAGCATCATCTGAACTATGAATATAACCCACAAGAGAAACTTAGCCCATCTTAGACAGGAATAAGCGCGTTAACGTAACAAAGTTTGCACATTAAACCAGTAAAGTAACTAACATAAATCCAAAAAACCTTTAACGATTCAACTTTGTCAAGCGAGTCTCTAACTATAACAATGTAATTTTACATAACATAGTGATAATGTAACAAAAAATTTGCCATAAACCGTGGTAATTATCATACAGACCAATGAGTATACTATAACGTAAAATTTTTACATAATAAAGCTAACATAGCATCAACTGAAACTAAGAATAAATGTTACAAAGCAAACCCAGACACATCTAAGCAGAAAAAACTGCAACTTAACAAAGATCCACACTTAACACTAGCCATAATACCTATTGGGTAAAGACAAACAAAGTAAAGTTTATCTCTGTAAAGCTAAACTATAAACATAACATACTTAACACACAACGGCACGAATAAACAGCCAGCCCCAGCATCTTAGCAACAAAGCGTCCATAAGGGGGCAGTAAAAACATGTTTTCAGGTGTATAAAACATAATTTCCAATAAAAAGAAATAAATAAATAAATACAATCGTACATATAAGTTTTAAATATATTAAAACCATCTAATCAGTGGACAATAGGATTCGGTATAAATTGAGGCAGTTCTATATGTTTCTCCAGAGATTCAACACCATCCAAAAGAATGTAAGCATAAATACAACTTGCCTGCACTAAACCATTTTTCGCATATTTCGTTCAACAGCACTCAACTCGCTCCGCCAGAGAGAAAGTAAACGATCCTGGTTGATAGTATTAAGGCCATTCTGTGATTACTGCGATATACAGGAGAATTCCACAGTTTCGCGGTGTTAAATATCGTTAGATACACACATTGCTATATGAATTAAGTCCTCGAGAATAGCAACACCTTTAAGATGAGACTTTAAGTCGTTTTCATATAAAACAAAGCTGTTATATTTGCAGATGTACCTGAACAGTGAAACCTATACACGTTCGCATGAATGTGACAGCATCATTGCGTTTCCAATAGTTTGCGCACGTCAATACTTTTAACATTGTCAGATGCGTGAAAGCAGCATCTATTCTATTATAGCCGCTCAAACTTCACCTCTGATTTCATCAAGAGACGATGTCACAGATGACACATACTCAGCCTTATCCAAGCTTCGAGGCTGTCGATAATCTTGAGGGAATTCTTCAACTGATATGATTAAGGTATATACTTGCACCACCACAATTGGAACACAGATAATATATTGCTCTCCATTCGTTTTACGAAAAAATGTAAATGACACATCGTTGGGTATTACAAAGATCCTCGTAAAGAGGACATCCGTAGGAGCAGAACGAGAGGTCGTCATATCAGCACAGCAAAAAATGTCTTACTGACGAAATTCGTATGTATAAACAGATCTAAAAGGGGAAACGAGATTCTTTCTTTCAACAATCAGAAGAAAGATTAAACAAGAAATACGACGTACGAATGAGCCACATCAGTTCAAAAGGGTTTATATATTTCCTCGAGGTTGTTCGAACTTTATTTGTTGTTGCTGATGCTGTGGTTCTTGCTGTGACGGTTGTTGTTATGTTGTTTTGTTATTGTTGTTGTGTTGTAAAGTAAGGTTCCTGTGGTTAAATTTCAACTTGCTCTTTATTTCACAAACATTATTAATTATATACTGATCAACGAATATACTCTAGCGTAATTAGCTTTGGGCATCAATAAAGCTAAAACATGATTGTAACATGAACTAATAAATAATGTACAACGACAAACCTGACACACCTTACGCTAGAATAAACAAACTAACAATTAACAAAAGTTCCATTACTTAACAGCAATAAGTATACCTAACACAGCATACAAACAGCAACCCTATCATCTTTTTTCAAGCATATCTTAACATATCAATGTTAATTTTACATTAAACAATTGGATTACGTAGGCATTTAGATTATCATTACAAAACATTAACCAATAGAAAACCAGGAATATTTTAGCTTTATCTCTTTTTACTTACACCTCCTTTCAGAAAATATTCAACATGAAACATTGAAAATGATTTTTATCTTAACCATTTAATAAAGTGATGCAATAACTTATTATATTTATTAAACAAACTGGAAATCTGGCAACATATGTTTGCAGTTCTCGTACCGGATCGTACATGCGGGATGCGGGGGGGCGCGCGCACGCGCCCCTCCCGCTGCGGTTGGATCGCGCCGGCGGGCGTGCCTGCGGGCGCGCACACGCGTCGGATCGCGCCGGCGGGCGCGCCTGTCGGGCGCGCGCACGCGCCGTTTCGCGGCGGATTGCACTGGCTGGCGCCTGATGGCGCGCCCCCGCATCGACCATGAGCCTGATGATGATACCTTCTTGCTTATGAGGGAGTCTCAAACACCCTTTCAATAGTGAATCCTTCCCTCAGACTCCTCCTCATTCCTCTTCTTCCTCCTTTCCTCCTCCTTCTTCCTCCTCTCCTCCTTTTCCTTCCTCCTTCTTCCTTATCTTCTTTCTTTCCTCTTTTTTGCTTCATGCATTTCTTCTCTTGCATTATTCAGGGAAGGGACCCCCCTTCCGGTAGTCCCTGAGACTCCGAAACCGAATCCAACTCCGACTCCGTCTCCGACTCCGTCTCCGACTCCGCCTCCGACTCCGACTCCGTCTCCGAATCCGACTCCAACGCCGACTCGACTCCGTCTCAGACTCCGTCTCCTTCAACCTTTCTCCAAATTTCAGTCTTCTACGATCATTTTTAATTTTTGCTGGGCAGCATCCCCCTTCCAGAGGGGGGGACGCAGAGGGACGTAATCTCGTCTCCGACGAGATTGCGTCATCATATAGCTCACATCCAAATTTCACTCCATTACGTTAAGCCTAACATGTTTTCAGGACGATTTACCTTTGGCTGCTAAGGGCAACACCCCCTAGGGTGACTTACGGCACCAAAACTCGCTTGGGATCAGATTTATCACCTAATAAGAACATATACAAGTTGAAAGCGATACGTAACTCCTAACAAACATGTAAGATATATAATCGGACTCAGAACCGGATGCGAAGAAGAAACCACGGTGGAATCCGAAGTCAAAGTGCGTAAAAAAAACGATCCCTTACAGGGATCGTTTTTCGACTCGAATCAATTTCCTTCGGAAATCGAATCTTCGACGTAATAATAATAATAATAATGTGTATGTGTATGCGCACGCGCGCTCAGTCTGTGTCTGTCGGTCAAACAGACCATCGGTCTGTTTGACCTCCAAATGATCGGTTGCCCAAACGCTCGTTTAGGCCTAAACTCACCCACGCAGATCAAGCAACAAGGGCGTAAGCGCAATATCGGCGTCCACCCTCGGGGGTGACCACCCTCTATATACATCCTACAGACTTGAAATTTACACGGATTCGAGCTTATCCCATACATACATTATATTCCAAGTTTCAGACCTATAACTCTTATACTTTTGAGAAAAAGCTGTGGGAGGTCAAACTGTACCAATACTACTCCGGAGCCGGAGTTGGATGATATATTTTTTAAAAGTTGTTTTTGCTCAACATGGAAAAAAAGATGGATGGAACGGTGTCGTGCGGAAAAGTGCGGTACTTAACCTACCCAAATATGTATAAAAGAGAAAAAATTCAAGGGAAACTTAGGACTGATGGCTTAAAGATAATTATACCATTTGATAGTATTTACCCTTTAAAATGTTTCATGTGTTTTAACGCGTTTGTTTTGTCAATCATATGCGTTTAAAAAGTAACTCTTAAATGTTATTTATTATTTTATGCCTTATTAACACATTATTGATGATCGACCAAATAAACGCTAATATATTTAGTGTTCGCGAAAAAGGAACGCTTAAATGCTGTATTATTTAACGCATTATTATTAATGATCGACCAAATAAAGCGTAAAATTTGTTGTTAAAAGTAGTAGTTATAGCTCAAGTAACAGCAAGTATACTAAATATATATAAAAAATATTTACTCACCTTTCACTTATAAATTCGAAGCATTATTTGATGGTAAGCTGGATTGAATTGTACAAAAAACTGAATTATTACCATTCAAATTTATTGTTAGTATCATATAATAACTATATGAAAAAAACAGAAAAAAAACAAATATAACTGATTTATATAATCAATAATGACACAACCACACACACACACACACACACACACACACCACACACACACACACACACACACACACATATATAATATATATAATATATATTATATTATATATATATATATATATATATATATATAATATATATATATATTATATATATATATATATATATATATATATATAGTAATATATATATAATATATATTACATATATAGTATAAGATATTATGTATATATTATATATAATATATATAAATTTTATATATATATTCTATATATGTATTTATATATATATAATATATATATATATATATATATATTATATATATATAATATAATATATAGATATATATATATATATATTATATATATATATATATATATATATATATATATATATATATATATATATATATATATATTATATATATATATATATATATTCTACCACACAGAATATGAGAACCGGATATTGGATCATTCTTGGATTGCGAAGGTTGGATTTAACACCCACAAAATTGATTCACTGCAATAATAAATAAAGTTTTACACGAGGAAATTAAATAAACCCAGCCAAAGCTATTTAGTATCATTATATATTAATAAATTATTTAAGCAATTGTTGAGTTGGTTAGTGGACAAGATGTTTGGATTTCCTCTTATTAGTTATATATGAAATAAATACAAAAATTTATTCATTATATATATTATATATATATAATATATTAAAATATTATATATATATATATACTATATAATATATATATTATAATATATACGGTACATATATAATAATATATATGATATATATATATATATATATATATATATATATATATATATATATATATATATATATATATATATATATATATATATATATATATATATACATATATATATATAATATAATATATATATATATATATATATATATATATATAATATATAGGTGTGTGTTATATATATAATATATAACGCCAGATTCTGTAGATAAATGACAGGAGGCCTAGAGAATTAAAATCCAAATCTTTTTAAATATAAATAAATAACATACAAGAGTCTTCTAAAAGTTAAAAGAAACGTAAGCTCTCGATCCAAACTGGACCCTCTTTCAGACGTGTTGGAATGAAGACTGAAGAAATTTCTAAAACAAAAATAAAGTAACCTTTTTATGGAATTAATTGAGTACTTTTTTATTCTTACATGGCTTCGGTACGTCGATGACATTTTTGTTTCCATCCCCTTAAATACAAATCCTACTCACATCCTTAACTTCATTAATTCCATTCACACTAATATTAAATTCACTATGGAGCTCTCTTCCAATAAAACTCTCCCTTTTCTTGATACCCTACTCTCTTGGGATAATAGCCCCATTTTTTTTATATAACGTCTATCGTAAACCCACCTTCAACCCCTCATACACTCACTGGTTTTCTTCACATTCCACTAAAACAAAAATTGGTATACTCTCCTCCCTTTTTCTTAGAGCCTTTCGTATTTGCCCCCTCCTTTTTTACAAACTGAACTAAATTACCACTTCTCCACCTTTGGAAAATTATCCTACCCAAAACATATCTTATCCTGTTCCTGCAAAAAAGCTAAAGAGTAATTTTACAATCTTCATAACAACCCTAACTCTATTGCTCTCTCCTATTTACCTATCCCCTATACGCCTAACACCACGATTATCAAGTCCTTACCTGAATCCCTAAGACTCACTTTCTCTAACACTTCTTCCTTGAAACGTATTTTTAAACCTTTCACACATACTTCAAATAACATTTTCCATTGCATATATAAAATCCCTTGCTTTAATTGTACCTCTCATTATATTGGTGAAACTAACGACTTCACAAGAAGGAAATACCAACATAAACAAGACCTTATTCATGACTCACAGAACACAGCACTTACAATACAAAGATCCACACTCAATCACAAAATTAACATTGATGCCATGACACCTATCACACAGGCTCTCAACCCTCTCAACGTAAATTAATTGAATCATTATGCTTAAAAAACCTCCCTAACTTTAACAAATTACAAGGTGAATACCCCTTAGATCACACGCTTAACAAATTATTGATCTCCACACCATTTTTCAAAACACAACATACCTAATTATTTATATTTTCAAATTCTCATGCATCTTTCTTTTTTAGAAATTTCTTCAGTCTTCATTCCAACACGTCTGAAAGAGGGTCCAGTTTGGATCGAAAGCTTACGTTTTTTTAACTTTTAGAAGACTCTTGTATGTTATTTATTTATATTTAAAAAGATTTGGATTTTAATTCTCTAGGCCTCCTGTCATTTATCTACAGAAACTAGCGTCCATTTGCTAAGAAAATACTTAATTGATTGTTATATATATATATATATATATATATATATATATATATATATATATATATTATATAATATATATATATATATATATATATATATATATATATATATGTAAAGGTGTAGGAGAGATACCCCAAAGATAGCTGGTACTTTTTTTGGCAATCTCTAATACTAAGTATTAGGATATAACAATTTAAGAATTAAAAAAGACGTCAAAAGACGCTTTGTTTAAAAGTAAGTAGCTTCACAACATTATTTCTAAAAATAAATATATACTTAAAATTATATTAATACTAGCAATTATTTGATTGACAAGATAAAGTGAGGGTTACTTATTAATTAGTTTACTTAATTTTGTAAGCAATAATGGATTTAATAGACCTTAATTATGTTTTAGTAGATAATTAATTATTTATTGATAGCTTTTTTGCTAGAAAATAAATTAGTATTAAATGAAAAGAACTGGATGAAGTTCGATTTAACGTGTTGTGTTGTGTTTATATGTAATAAGTTTAAATTTCGTTGTAAAAAATGTATAGGTAATTACGCTTCTATTCATGATAATTATTTTCTATTTAATATAAATTGGGTTACGGGAAAGTGTTGTATTTGTTATACTTATTTGTGAAAGGTGTTAACGTGACACAGAACTTGTAAAGTGGTCAGTGTAAATGAGAGCACAGCAATTGGTAGGTATAATTTCTGTCGCGAAGTATGTATATTGGACTGTGCAGCAACAACTTGTAAAATTGGTGGTCCAGGAAGAGGAGTTGAAGTTGATGAATCAGTGTTTGGTAAAAGGAAATATAATTGCGGTAAGAGTGTGACCGGACAATGGGTTTTTGGTGATGTAGATTGAGATTCCAACAAATGTCTCTTAATACCAATAAAAAAAAGAGATAGTGAAACCCTTTTAAAATTAATTAAGGAAAACATCTTCTCTCTCTCTCTTCTCTATATATATATATATATATATATATATATAGTATATAGTTATATATATATATATATATATATATATTAATATATATATATATATATATATATATATATATATATATATATATATATATATATATATATATATATATATATACAAGGCTGTAGACAGGGGGTTCAGGGGTTCAACCCTCCGAAATTATTTAAGCGATCAAAATTTTTGATCCTTAAGTCTCTTAATATTAATAATAATAATAATAATAATAATAATAATAATAATAATAATAATAATAATAATAATAATAATAATAATAATAATAATAATAATAAAAATTTTATTAATGGAAATGAGGAGACATGTTTGTGGTCCGTGACGATTTCTTAGGTCAGTGGCTGTTCTTTATATGTGTATAAAATATTTATTCCAGGAACTTAAATGTAAGGGTTTCCAAGTTTGCAGATGATAGCAAATTGGCAACCTCAGTTAGGAATAATGATGGATGTATAAATACTTAAAAGATAAGGAGGGAGCTGTAATCGTTGATGTGATGAGTGTTCTATTCCTTCTTCAATTAAGTCTTTCTCTCCTCATTAACCATGGTTCAATCGTGCTTGTCCTCTGGCCATTCAGGCCAGAGACAGTGCGTATCGGGGGGTGGAGAAATTCTCGTTCTCAATCACTCTCGCCAATTTTCATTCAGCCAGAAATCGTTGCAGGGATACTCTTCGACGAGAAAAACCGGCTTTCATCAAACGAAAGTACAACTTCCTTGGTTCTCCTACTGACAAATCTTTCTGGCCTCTTGCCAAAAACATATCTAGCAACTTCTGTAAATCTCCCTTTCCTCTGATGGTTCTGTTGTTAATTCTCCAACTGAAAAGGTTATTCTCTTCGGCCTCTACTATTTTCCACTAACTCAACTCTAGACGATTCTATTTTTCCTCCTCCTTTCTCCTCTCAGGTGTCCTATGTCTTTGCCTGTGATTACATATCGGGTGCATAGGCCCTTGAAATCTATGAAGGATAAGACGGTGGCCCAGATGGCATTCCTCCCTGCCTTTGAGGGAGGGAAAGCTCTGAGGTATCCCTGCCCTCGTTCAACTCTCTATTCCCTATGTCTCAATACTAGCATTTTCCCAGTGTTGGAAGCTTGCACATGTCCAACCTATTCCGTAAAAAAGGAAGCCGTCCTGATCCTTTTTAACTATCGCGCTATAGCTCTTACTTGTATTTATCTAAGATCTTTGGAAACCCTTCTCAACTCTCTTTCTCACTTCTTAGATTATCCGAAAACTCATTCCTTTCTTTCCGATAGCCAGTACGGCTTTCAGCGCTCGAGGCTCTTCTGGCGATATACTTTCCTATCTAACCGATTTATGGTTTTCAGCTCTTAGAAGTACGGGAGACTTGCGTGGTGGCGCTTGACATATCTAAAGAATTTGACAGAGTATGGCACGCGTCACTGCTCTCCAAGCTTCTCTCCTTTGGGTTTCTCTTCTTGCTTAATTATGTCTAGCTTTCTTTCAAATTGCTCAATCGGCTGTTGTTGATGGGGCGATTTCTTCTTCTGTCAATAGTGGTGGCGCTTGATAGGGTTCTGTCTTATTTCCTACTTTATTCCTAGTTTTCATTAATGATCTTCTCACCTGCACCTCTAACTCTATCAACTCATATGCCGATGACTCGACCCTTCATTCTTCAACTCATATCAATTCTGCTCCTTCTTTTAGAATTGCTTCTCGTCTTAATCTTCCTATTCTATTCTCCTGATCTGATAGATCGGGATGTGGTTCTAACACTGTGAAATTCACTCTTAAAACCCAACTTCTGCAACTTCCTTCTCTAAAACATTCCCTAATCCTCATATCTCTTTCGACGGTTCTCTGTCTCTCCTGATAATACAAACATCCTTGGCCTTAACATAAACAAAAATGTCTTGGAAACTTCATCACAAGGTTGCTAACGTGGCCTCAAAGAAACTGGGAGTTCTGTTTAGGGTCTTCGAGACTTTTTTTTCCTCTTCTCAGCTGCTCCAACTAAACAAGAGTCTCATCCGCCCTTGTATGAGAGTACGGTTCTCGTATTTGGGAGAGGATGTGGTTTCACCTGGCTTTTGATAAGGTCGAGTCAAAGGCTTATAAACTGTTCTGTTTATAAACTGTTATCTCTATTCTACAGGCACCCCAGCGGCAAGTGCTCGAGTTAACTTTATCATTTGCGTACCACCACCTTTACGAAGCCTTCGTAGCACGTAGTGCTGTATCTGTGTTGATATTGGTAATTCCAGGTTTTTGCAGTGGTGCTTCCTTCTTTCGCACCACCTCGTTCTATGGAATTCTTTTCCATAATCTGTGTTTCCTAAGCTCATTTTAAACTTCCTCACTTTAAAGTTTGCGTCTGTTATCAGCTGAGTAATTTGCGCTAGAGAGTGAACTTTTGAGCGTATTACCCCTCCTTGAATAAGGCTCTGACCGTGAGTGGTGGTGACAATTGTAAAAAAAAAAAAAATCTTAGGGGCGTAGATATGTGGCAAATGAACTAAATCCACTACTCACCCCATCCAAAACACGTCATTCAGATTATCCTAGAAAATCGCACTCTCTTCTTCAACATTACCTCAGATGGACCATATGTCGCAACCAAAACTTACTTTTACCTATTCAAACTTAAATTTAGCTTTTAGAATTCTAGCACTCACACAATAATAAAATCTGTCATGTTCTCTATTACAAGCCATCAATAGAATTAAAATCTTCTATCCCCCTATTTTCTTTCCATACTCAACAACACAAACACATTTCACACTGACACCACTTCCGCTTTTACTCTGTTTTCTTTCCCATCTTTGTCAGTCACAGCTATAAATCAAATTTGCCCTTTCTAAATACATCCATCACCTCTCTCCTCTTTCCTCAACATTTATGATTCTGACATTCCATGTATCCATACGATTCATACATTTTTCGCCGAAAGATAGAACGCCGCTTACGGTGATCACGACACCTTCTCCGAATCATGCATTAGCATTCCTGGTAAAAAGATAAGTGGTAGTGGCAGCCAACCCAACTACCACCATCACTTAGTTGCCTTCTATGACACGCAGGACATACGATGTGGGCAATTTTTCTCCCCACACATAGGGATATGAGTAGTAGTAAGATGTCTAAAAGAGGGGTGTGGATATAAGTATGTATATAATATGTGGATAAAAGATGGTGTCTCTAAGATGTTGTCTGGAGGATGAGGGTGTGTGGATATGAACGCAGAACTGAAAGGCGAACCATTAGGCACTGGAATGCCATACACCATAATCAAATGGGTATATATATATATATATATATATATATATATATATATATATATACTGTATATATTATTGAGTTTTAATATTATCCAAAATTCTTAATATTTGTTCAATTAATCGGCAAAAATTGCCGATGACGATGACACGATGACGATTGGAAAAATAGTTGGATTTGTGATGATGATTAATTGTCCCCATCACCATTATATATATATATATATATATATATATATATATATATATATATATGTATATATATATATATATATATATATATATATATATATGTGTGCGTGTGTGTGTGAAGCTCCTAAAATAAGAAATCGGAAAACATTTTCTTTGAATTTTACCTCGTATTTAAATTTCTCCAACAAATCGTACCATTAAATTGAACATTTCTTGAAAAAAAAAAAAAAAAGTACCAGATATTTTTTGGGTATCTCTCGTCAACCTTTACCCAATAATGTATTATTATACCTTGTCATAAAAAGTATTAAATAATCAAAATATGATTATCTATTTCTTTTTAAGAATTTTTTTAATTTTTTTTTTTTAGGTTTGTGCTGATTCTATTCTGAAATTGGATAAAAAAATTGGTGGAGAAGGAAAGCGATAGAAGTTGATGAGATATATTTTGAAAAAAGAAAAAATCATGAAGGAAGAATGTTACCTGTGAACAGCGGGTTTTCGGTGGTATTTGTTGAGAAACGAAAGATATCTTTTTGTGTGCTATTGATAACAGAAAGGAAGATACATTGTTATATTGTATTAAATCTAAAATTGAAAAAGAAGTATATTATTATTAGTGAGTTTTAAATCTTACCGAAATATTGCGGCCTTTACATAGACGGTTATACTATTAAACATTTTACCGTTCTCAAAACTTTGTGGACCCAATTACAAATGCACATACCCAAAATATTGAAAGTCTTTGGCATAATTTGAAAAGAAGAAATAAAAGACATTGCGGTACTCGTCGCAGTATGATTGACACATATGTGAATGTTTTGTTTGGAGACAGAAAAATAAAGGTTAAAATTTATTTTATCAAATCTTAACTGATATTTCAAATTTTTGTAATAAGTGAAATAGTTTCAGTAAAAAGTATATATAGGTATAGATTTGAGTTTTTGAACTTCGCTCTTTTTAATAAAATGATTGTGCTAGATATGGTACTCTTTATGACACTTTTGAAATATTCCCAAAATATTGGTCAAATCATCTACATAAGATCCTTTATATATATAATATATATATATATATATAATTATATATATATATATATATATATATATATATATATATATATATATATAATATATATATATATATATATATATATATATATATATATATATATATATATATATATATATATATATATATATATATATAGATATATATATGAGATATATATATATATATATATATATATAT
>JABUQX010007506.1:22500-35000 GCA_015478945.1 Trachelipus rathkii | reverse complement strand
ATGGTACAATCATTTCATGATTGTTGATACAAATATTTAATATTCCAGTTGTTATTGTGGGATGTCTATAGATGTACCACTCTCCCACCTCTACAAATTTTTTTATAAGGTGATTATGTGCAACAGTAATTACTTGAGTTATGAAAAAACTCATAGTGTACGTATCCTGGATTCGGTCCGACTGAAACGAAAGAGCACCTCAGAGTATCAACCAGAGACCGTAGAGGAGGAATGAAGAAGGGGATAAAGATGAATAAATGAAAGGATAATGACTCGAGAAGGATGAGTCTTGATCATTGGTAAGATTAGTGGAGTTGACAGAGTATGCAACCTCGTTGTCTGGGTCTATCTCGGTGCGGTTTAGTTCTGAGTTAATTTTTAAATTATTTGTGTTAATGATGCAATAATGGATTATTCTATATTGATTATTGTCTAACTTTTAATATATGGTTAATTGGTCATGATGATTTGAATAATATAATAATTGTTTCAGAACCATCTTAAGAAATATATAAAAATATATATAATAATATAATAATAATAAAATATAATTATAAAAAATATAAATAAATATATTTTCTTATATACTTTTTAATGAGTTTTATTAAATAATTCGAATATTTTACGTTTATTTATTTTATGCATTACCCATAACATAGAATTCAAGTTGGAGTTATGAAATACAATCAACTACCATCCAAAACATGAGCAACATCCAATCGTGCCCTCCTGACCGATCTAGTAAGTCTATAGATCTATTGAATTTAAGGTGGCGATTTTTTAGATGTTACTCCATTTTGTAATAAACATGACATACAATTATTAAATCAAGTCTATTTGTTTATATTATCATATGTCAATTCATAGCTAACATTTATAATATTGCTTGCAACTCGATAAACAAAGTATCTATTGCAACAGTGGGAATAAAGCTTAAACTTAGCTTTGAACGGTGTCGAATATAATCAGACCCACAACGGGAAACTCAGCCCCATCGTCTTAAAACAAGAATAAATGCGTTAACATAACAAAGGACCACACTTAACAGCCAGTAAAGTAACTAACATAACATCCAAAAAACGTAACCTATATTCGCACTTTATAAGCATAGTATCGTCTTTAACTGCATGACACAATGTAATTTAAATTTTAACTTATTATAAATATATTTGTATGGATTAAATATGTTAAACAAATAAATTTTTACTTCTATAATACTCGTAGGTGTCATTGTGTCTCATTTTATTTCATACAGAGACCATTTTGAAGTTATTTATAACTCTTTAACGATATATACAAATATAAATGTTTTACATTATTTAAATTTAAGTCTATCTCATCTACCTTTTCACTTCGCCATTGGAATGAATATATTGCTATTTAATATTTCTTTAAAAAATCTCTGTTCATATAATATATAATTAGTTTTCGATAATCTTTTCTTATGTCAAGAAGTTTATTAAGCATCACACTAAATTATACTTTCTATCTTGTATTATATTCTTCTGTATTAATTTAATCAGATTATTGACCCTCATCTGTAAGGATCTCACATCTACTGTATGTTTAATCTTCATTTTTTCATTCTCTACTCCGTAACTAATTTGGTTATCTTCATTCTTATTTTCCGAGTCATTTTGAGTGTTGAATTTTTTTGTGTGAATCTAATGTCCATATAATATTCGAGACGTTTTTATCTGATTTAAACTCGTACGAGTTGTAATTTCTAATGCTTCCACTATTCACTTGGATTTATATTTCTCATTTCTCTTCTTATGCTCATTACTTTATTGAATACTTTCATAGTTTTCCAGTTGATTATTATGGCTATCTAATGATAGAATTATATATCTAACTATAGTACATTCATTTTATAATAATCTTATTACAGTCTTAAAGGAATCTCCAGTTCATATTCGCCAATTTTTCCAATTTTTTATTTTATTACCTATTTTTTGCATAATATAATATTGATCTATTGTTTGCAGTGTATACTCTCTCCTTTCCTCTTATTTATGTGATCTGATAAACTACTCCTCTATATTCAATCATTTATTCCTTTCATCTCTCTAATTTTGTAATAGACAGATCTCCATTTTAATATACAGACAGTTATTTAATGATGGGCGCTAGGAGGATAGCCTTGAAGCAACAAGACCTCTGATCTTTTCTGTCAGATCTTGTATTTTATTATTGTATATAAAATGTAATAATAACCATGGTTGTTTTTTACATATAGTGCATTCTCAATAACTCATTGAGTGATTCTCATTAACTACTTATACTGGCTTACAAGCATACACTACTCAAACATTTTATTTTAGTTTATCTTCTATGTTATAAAAATATATACACAAAAAATAACCTTCTTCTTTTTTATTTTTTTTCTTGATTATGTTTTTTATTTCAAGTTGTATTCTTATTTCTTTTAGAAGTTTAAATCACTATTGTTTTCATTTCGTGTGAAAAAACTCTCATTTATTAGTGAAAATATGTGTGATTCTCAATCTTTTTCGTAACTTCTTCTCACCACCCCCAGTTGCTTGCTCTTTATTTTGCTCTATATAGTGGCGTTATTCGCCCTTGTATAAATTTAGTTAGTATATGTAATCATATATATCTAGTGTGTGATATTACTTATAATTAATTTATAATTTACTTCACTATTTAATTCAATTAGAGTTGTGTAATTAGATGGATTATATTATTCATTTTTTCAACACGTTATAAACTCTTCTGCATCTCACAATTATACTCTTCTTCCACATATAGTCATCGTATGTCATAGTTCATGAATCTTTGCAGTATTTTATTATTATTCACTTCACTTTTTTTATTTATTATTATATATATTTGTTTTATTGTAATATTCTATATATTTATTATTATACTTTCTTAAAATTCTCTAGCCTCTAAGTTTTCAATGTCACTCAGTGTTTATTTGAGGAGAGAGTTATTTCTAGTTTCGAGCCTCATATATATTATTCAGGCTCTATGTTATCCTTTCTTCATTCAACCCTCTGCTCATAGTGAATCTTTAAATGCTTATGCTTCCTATATATTATTATATTTATGGATTTCCATTCTGGATGAAAGTGAGGTTTGAGTACTTTTACAGCTAATTTATATTTTTGTTTCTAATGCTGGATGCAACAGTCTCTCGCAGCTTTTTATATGATCTTCGCTTTAGGAGTAATTATCTCAGACTTTTAATGTAGTTTTTAATTTTTCTTTTGTTATTCTCATATTTTTTCATATTATTTTCATCTAAAGGAGTTTTGGCAATTAACTTTATTGAGTATTTTTATAATCGCTTAGATTATAATTTAATTATTATTTAAATTATATTATTATAATTACTTAAATTGTATTACTATAAGGTATATATATATATATTATATATGTAATATTATTATTATATTATTATTATTTATTAATTTATTTATTATATATAATATTTGTTAATATATATATTATAATTAATTATTTAATTAGTTATAATCTATTATTATTATATTATATATATGATTTAATCTAATTTATTATATTATTGATGATATATTATATATTATTATATTATTATATTATATATATTATTTATTATATATATTATTATTTAATTTATGATAATAATTATTATATTAATTAATTATTATTTATATATATATTATATTAATTATTTTAATATATTTAATTAATTATATATATATACTTATATCTAATATATTTTATTATGTATATTATTATATATATGTAATTATATATTACAATATTATTATAATAATATTATTTTTATAATTATTTAATATAATAGTATTTAATTTTATATTTTAATATATTAAATTTAATAGTTTAATATTTATAATTATATTTAAATATATAATTTATATATTTTATAATATTATTTTATAATTATTTAATTTAAATTATTAAATAATTATATATATTATAATTAATATACTATTAATTATTATTATATCCTTATTATATATTATTATTTAATTATATTAATTAATTTATATATTAATTATATAATTTATAATATTATATATAATTATTAATTACTATTATGTATTTATTATCTATAATTATATAATATATTATAATTTATATTATATGCTATTATATATTATTATTAATATATTATAATATTAATATATTAATTATTATCTTATTATATATATATATCATATAAGTTTCTATTTATAACTACATAATATTATTATAATATAGTGTAGCATTTATATAGGTATGTTATAGTAGTATATATATGATATTATATATATATATTAATTATTGATTAATTAATTATTATTATTTATTTAATTCATTATTATATATTATTATATATTTATATAATTTAATATTTAAATATATAATAAAATTTTAAGATTATTTAAAATTTAACAAAAAATATATTTATATATACATTTATATTATTTAATCTTTATTTATAATTATTATAACATTACAGGAATTATTCGTATAATTTATATAAAACTTTCAACTATTAAAAGATGCTTCAATAAATTATAGTTTGGAACTATTGATAATGTTACAATATTTATAATTAATATTTATAATATTTAATTATTAGTTAATATATAACGGTAACGATTAAATAATATATTATTTAATATTATTTAATTTTCACAGTTTTATATACTTACTCAAATGTAGGCTAAATATATTACTGAGATAAGTTATATATTCTCAATATTTTATTTATTTCAAATCTTTTATCACATATATAATATACAATCATATCCCTATATATATACCTTTTTATATTATTTAATTATTATTATATTATATTATTAATTAATAATTATTTATTTAATTCATATAATATATATTTAATTATAGTTAATAAATTTAATTTTTATTATTTAATTATTTATTATTTTAATTAATTATTATTTTATATATATTATATAATATTATTATTTTTATTTAATATTATTATATATTATTCATATTATATTAATTATATATTGAAACTAATTTTTGCTGTGTGTGAGTTATTTTATAAAAACATTATTTTTACTACATCATATATATAAAAATAAATTAAAAATCTTAATTTAGTAATAATTTATTTAAATAATACCAAACATAAAACGGCTTGAAAGTTATTTATAATGATTATATTTTAACTGATTGATTTTTTTTTAAATATAACGAATGTTATCCTGCCAACGAACACCCCACAATCATTGTACACCTTTATTTTCAACAGCATACCATACAAACACACACACAAAAACCCTCAAATCTTTTTGGATTTTGTATTATACATGCTTGCATTGCACACACATACAGAGCAAAAAATATACCAATCATGATTATATATAACAAGAAAATCTACGATAACAACATGTTTACTGATCAAACAAAAAGCTGGCAAAATCAGTCTGTCATGATTGCTTATTAATGAACATATTTATCTCTTTTCTAACTTCAATTATTTATCAATTTCTGTAGGTTTTCTGTCTCTAAATCTCTGTTTATTAACTATGCCCTATTTTTTTCTACATCTTTTTCCTGTATCTTCCCAACCTCTGTTCTCTTTCTTCTCTCATTCTCTCTCTTTTCTCTATGCTTTCTCATTCAGTCTCTTCACTCTCTTTCTTCTCACGCACTCTCTATTCTCTTCCACACTCTCTCTCCCTTTCTCTCTCTTCTCTTTCTTATCTCGCACTCTCTTCTCTCTCTCTGTTTTCTCCCATTCTCATTTTCTTCTTTCTTCTCTTACACTCTCTTTTCTTTCTTTTCTCATACACCCTCTCTGTTCTATTTATCCTTTTATACCTCTGCTTTTTCTTCTCCCCTTTCTTTCTCTTCCTGTTCTTTCACACACTCTCTCTTCTCTTTCTTTTCTTATACTATCTATTCTCTTTCTTTTCTCATTTTCTCTCTATTCTTTTTCTTCTCTCACACACTCTCTTCTTCTCTCTTCCCTCTTCTCTCTTCTCTCTTCTCTCTCTCCACACACTCTTTGTCTCATAATATTTGTAGCTATTTCTGTCTGTGTTATTTTAATTAATTAAAACAATTTTGAGATTATTATTTTCTTATTATCATTCTTTTTTATTATTATTATTGTGATGTGATGCGCGTGGATTATTCTGCTGTGTTATTATATTATTAATTATTTGCGCGGTCGCGTGCCTTTCCATATCTGTCGGCTGTACTGCTCAATAGGTATTTCAGCCAATGAAAAATAATCTGTGAGTTAAAGGCGTAATTTCTCAAAGATGAAATTCACTAGTCTATACTCAAAATTTAATTTATTTCTATCGATAATATGGGAAACCAATATAGTTAAGAAAATTAAGAAGAAAGCAATGCCATCTTGATATAAGAAAAGCATTCATTCAGTAACAAGGTTGTTAAATTTTGGAAATAGTTTCTAAGGAGTGTTGTTGTATACGAGTATCGATTGGTTTGTCATACCAATAGAAAAACATTAGATATGTCAAGAGCCACCACACATGACTTCCCATAGTGTCTGAGTTAGGAATGACACTAAAAATGAGCAATAGGTTGGTGTGAGAAATTTTTAGTTGTTTTTTTCGAAAGTAAAAATCCCAGTCAGATGGAATGAAGATTCTTTATCTACACAATGTTAAGAAATTTATAAAAAAATTCTAAAAAGATAAATGATTAGCATCGAAACAGATAATTTAAGCCCGAGACACTTTTTTCGGGAAGAATTGGCTGAATAAAAGCTCGCTTCCAGTACTGAGGAAAAGTATTAGTATTAAGGCATAGAGAGTAGAGTTGAACGAGGACAGACGCCAACTCAAAAGCACACTCCCTCAAAACACGAGAAGGAATGCCATCTGGGCCACTGGCCTTCCGGACGTTCATAGATCTCAGTATCCCATTTACCCTATCATGAGTAATGACAGGTAGAGACATTTGGCACCTGAGATGGGATGGAGCAGGAGGAGGGGAGCTGGAATCGTCCAGGGTGGAATTAAATGAAAAAATAAAATTAATATCCGTCTATTTCATATTCCTGAAAGAAGTCACCATAAAATGCTTCATTAACCCATGCTTCAGTAGTGCAAATAATATCTAGAATCTCCTTTATGGTATAACTAGTCAGTTCATCTTTTTTATCGATAAGGTTACAAGCATTTGTATAGAAGCATTTGATATTCGAAATGCAGTTGCTTGTACTGCTATAATCTTAATTTAAACCTAAAACAATCTTAGTTGTATTTATCGCATTACCATTCCAGTCACCATTCTATAATTATCCATATCACGATTTAGCTCACCACCCTTAAATTTACCTAGTTTATAGATAGAGAAATCTCCTAAATGGCGCTGAAAAGCTCAACACCTTCAGGACTAAAGTGAACTCTGTCTATTACAAAGAGATTTTTCTCCAGAAATTCTCTCCACAAATCCAAAAACCAAATATATAGTGAAATAAATAATTTCTTAACCCTTTCATTTACATCTATGCAGTACTTTACCATTCCTGGCCTGCACTTAACCTAAGTAAAATCCCAGAAATCATGCACCTTCATCCACTAGTTTTCCTCTTCCGAACCAGCTTCATATAATCTGCTATTAATTATTCTGACCTTCAATGTCCTACATCATTCGCACCCACATACACTATCTGACTATCATATTGGAATCGACATTTGTAAATTCATTCACTACTAATCCTATTCACGATAGTAGTGATAAGTACATAACTGGGACCACCATTCAGCGATCAGTATTTCTATGGCGTCACTAAGCTCCGCCCCTTTTTGAATTTGGTTGTTTTTTTGTTTGATTTGGTTGTTTTTGCTGTTATTTGGACACACACACACCTTATATATATATATATATACTATATATTAAAATATTATTCATAGTAAATATATATAAATTATATATTATATATAGTATATATTATATATATATATATATATATATATATTAGTATACCTATATATAATATATATTAATACTATATAATAATATATATTATATAGTATATATTATATATTGTAATTAAATTGCCGATTAATGTTCAAACGTTCGATAAGTATAGACATGCGTAAATATTATACTCCGTAGTCCGCTACATGTCTTGTGACAGAACCTTACAGGTTGTGGGAAAACCTTTTTGCTATTAAATATTTTAAAATTGAGGTTAAGATTATCGAACAAGAACCTGTTTAAAATATGTGGTTTTGTATGTCTACCAAGAAAAGTGGTTAGCGAAATAAAAAGAAGGTAATTCATTTTCATGAAAGAATGGACGATTATGTGGTCAAGTGGATGAAAATGTCAGGCCCATAAATCATTGTGTTAGAAGATTTGATGCATAAACTCGAATGAAAGAATATGCTGAAGCCGTTCCCACTTTTACTCCTTTCATTTAAATTATTCCATAATTTTTTATTAACACGAATGTATTCATCAGAAAAGTAATTGAAGAGGAAGTGAATTCTAACACAAAATATCTTGCTCCTGTTCTAATGTGTAGCTACTCAGTGTTTCCTATTGCAAAAAAAGTTCTTGAGCTATATAAAGAAGTACATCTAAACCACACGGTGTATTTTGGGTGCACGAACTTCATTCTAAAAACACGTACAGAGTTCTGCACATTACAAATTACTACCGAATAGAAACTATACAACTTAAATAATGAAGTACTTTAGTTGTAAAGTATATACGTTATAAATAAACCATATAAAATCTGAAAACTTGCTGATAAAACGCTAACTAATCTGTGTGACGAGAAATTATTGAATGTGTAGGCGAAATCTTTGTTCTAAATCTAATTAAAGAATGTTCCTTTAAAAAGGACCTCAGAGCGTGAAGCTACGCCGTCATAAGAACATCATTTAAAAAACTCTCCTGTAACATAAAAAAAAAATCGGAAAAATAAAAAGAAGTACTGCAGAAAGAAGGCGGCGTATTTCCTGAATTTACAATTTTCAGTAATTTCTCCTGATAACTAAGTGGTTAGCCGAATAATAAAAAAGAATGCTGTTTTACTATATAACGAGTGTGTGTAAATGGACTGGTTGAAAGATATAAATTAAATGTCAAAAACTTACTCTTCAAACTGATAACAAATCGCTTGCCAGCCCCACGTGACAATCCACCAACTATCACTTCTTAGATTCTCCAAACTATATTGTAACAGTATCTAGATCTCCTGTTGAAATGAGTCACCGGCCTGTGCAATAATATAGGCAACTTTAATTACTTAAAACTCACCAAACCATCTCCCTGAAATCCTTCAAGTGGAACGAACGGTTTGACCGGGTTCGTTGCTTTATGTGAAAACCAATCAGTCAATACTCTTCGTTATCAAAGAATTTACCTTCTTGTGATCAATATTTTTGTCATGAACTCAAATGTCCTTTAAGACGTAAACAATAATTGCTACTTGAATATTTAAAAAAACAAGAAAATTTAATTACCTTTGGAAACACTCAAGAAAAACCACTGGGATTAAGTTTATAAGAATATTTTAATAAAAAAAAAGTACAACGAATGTGTACTGCCGTTATACAAAACTAGGTTTTATAAATTCATGAACATGCAGTTAGATGTCCGTGGATATATCTACATACATGCGCATTGAATAATATAGAACCCAGTCACTAAATACCATGATTATATATATTTTATGCTTTGAAAATGTCACTTGCAATGCAGATCAACGACCATACATATATACATGCAGTATGTACATTTGTATGTGCACGAATGTGTATTTGCAAATAACGGTTAATCAATACAAAATGCTCTATCATAAATTTACTTTCTTGCCCATAAATATGTATATATAAAATATATAGATATGTTCAAGATGTATATAAATAAAACAAATTATAAACAAAAATATACAGACTGACTGATTGAATAAGAGATATTAAATCTTACTTGAAAATCTAAATGAAATTTGACATTTTACAAAAAGGGACGTCGATTTTTAAGTGGCACAGGACAATGCTACAGACAGCTGACATATAGAAACAGCTGCTACTCCATGAAAGAGTTTGCCCTAGCTTAGTAATTTAAACAAATCTTTTTAACAAACAAAAGTTGAGACTTTGACAATAACCATATGTTTAAAATAATAATTATTAAACTGACAAAAAAATTATATATATACCACTATGTATTAATTGCAAACTTCAAAAATAAAATTATCTTAAGATACAAGCTACCTGCAGTAATATCTAGCAACGACTCAAAACAATGCACCTTACAAAATGCAATATTGCAGACGACACTCTGATACATCGATACACATAAGAAATAATATAATCACAAATGCTTTAAGAGCACAAACATAAATACCTTTATCTTTACAATAAGCAAAACTGCGATACTTTACACATTGAAATTAAATCACCATATTTAATTTGAAATAAATATTACATACACTTTTACAATAAATCACAGAACAAAACACTGCTTGGTTACAAAATATATACTTTAACACATAATAAAAATCGAGATATATTAGGCATTCACAACTACCAACTGTATACACCTTGGGTTAACGACAATGAAAGCGAAAAAGATCCAAATTATTCTTATTTTTACTATTTATACGAATCTCAGTAATACAGTTTACGCCTATTATCGAATCACATCCCTTGAAATCAGTAAGTAAAATAATGTATACATTTATCAATTAATTTAGAAAAACAAATATATACAAGCCATCAAAAGGCGGGATTGGCATCTCTTAAAATATCATAGTATTTCTCAAGAAATGACAATCCTTCGTTCCAATCAGGATAAAAAAGCTAACGTAAATTGAGATTAAGAACTACCACACCTTAACAAAAAATGCATTTTCCATAAATGATTTATATAATACGATATATATAAATATTATTAATATATATATAAATACATACGCAGTAGCCTTACAAATCGCTTTAAAAATATTAAACAAATTAATTAATAATAATAAGAATACATAATAATAATATAATAATAATAATAATAATATATAATATAATAATACATAATAATAATAATAATAAATAATATAATAATAATAATAATAATAAATAATAATAATAATTAATAATAATTATTATTATTCTATTCATAAAGCTATTTGACACAATGACCAATGACAATCCAGACTTTAAAAAAAATAAGTTTCAAAAGGTGAATTCTCATTGGTTATTGTTATTCATCCTTACAATATAAACATATTACAGTATTGACTGGGCCTTTGGCAGCGTACATTAGAATACAAGAACAAAAAATAAACGATATTGCAATGGCAACACGTGACCTATTTTAAAACAAATAAATGAAACAATTTATATTCTTCATGTAATACTGCATTACAACGAGCATTACAAAATGAAATATAATACATCACCCGAACAAAATTTCCAACAACTCCAACATCCTCTGCAGTCTCAACAGCTAAAGCCATCTCAACAGCTGCAGCCTCATCAGTTACAGCACCAACAACATCCACAGCAGCAAATTCAACCTTACCACAACATCATCAATTTATCATCAACAGAGTCCTCTACCACACAAAATGTTGATACCAGATCATAGTTAATGTTCTAAAGATTGAACAGTTAAACAATTACGAGACAAGAATTGTAGTATAGGATATTAAACTCTGATATCAACATTCATGAAAACAGTGTATTATATCAAAAAGTATAACCTGCCAAACTCCTCTACCAATCCTTTAAAATCTCTTGAGATTTGCCACAAAAAACAAATCACGCTTCACACTTTCCTTCCTATCTTTGTAACACCTTTTCCTACCACCCCTATCCTCCAATTTTTTCATCACCCCATTCGTATACAAATTAAATAAACAAGCAGATATAGCGTATCACTGCCTCACTCCACTACTAATATTAAACCATTCAATTTCACCTCCATTAATTCTTACACATGCTTCACTATCGTTATACACAGTTTGGATTATATTCAAAAGCCTACCACCAACACCATATATCATTAACTCCTGCAACAATTCCTATATAACCTTTTCATACGCCTGTTAAGCAAGTCCAGTTAAAATAAATACAACTCCTTCTTACTTTTCTCATTTACCTCGATCTTTTGTTCAAATGGGTGAAAATCTGATCTTCACTCCTCTACAGCTAAATGCACCTTAATTGTTCTTCGCCAATCATTCCCTCAGTCACTCGCTGCACTCTTTCAATCAAAATATCAGCATATATCTTCCCCTAAACACTTGATACAACTAATTTTACTATAATTCCTACAGTTCTCGCATATTCCCCCTTCCTTCTACGACCTTTCTCCTCTCTCCAATCCTTTTAGAACCTATCATACCGCTCCAGCTAACAATGCTTTGTTGATTACCAACTTCCATATCCATTTAAAACCACCAATCTCCCTTTCTTCTTGATAATTTCGCAGATAATTCTATCTATAAATGTGATTTTACCATTCTTCAACTTTTTCACTCAACCTATTACCTCCTCCCCACTAATTACTTCATCTCC
>JABUQX010007506.1:2500-17500 GCA_015478945.1 Trachelipus rathkii | reverse complement strand
AATTTCTTTTTTCTTTCGACTTGAATGTATCGGTATCCGCGGTTTCCAATTAATTTGTGACGGGTATGCGTGTTTATTAAAGTCTGGGCCATCTTTCTTATTCATGTCTTATTTATTCTTTCATCAACATAAATGACTAATAATTTTTTGAATTGCTTCTTCAGCAATAGATTTATGAGTTTTTGTATTAGAAAGATATAATATATATATATATATATATATATATATATATATATATATATATATATATATATATATATATATATATTATAGTATATTATATAATATATATCATATATATATATATATATATACTGCCCTGTTTCAATTAATGTTTCGTAAGAGTTCAGACCAATGGTGGATATCTTATAAACTGGTTTTACAATTGAATTCATGTATTCAATATTTTGATTATATTATGTTTACATCTTCCTAAGAATAGTTGATGTTGTACTCTATTACTCAAAATGAAGGAATACCAAACCAATAAAACATCCAACGTAACCATGAATTTAATTATAATTGTTGTGTACCATTGTTGCGTTAATAAACACCATGCGTATACTTAATCATCACCATTAAATTATTATAAAAATAGCTTGTAATTTAAAATAAAGAAACAAATCCATTAGAAATTAGAAGACTCACAATATTTCTTGTTGGGTATAAGACAATATAGAAGTGGAGACTCATATAAAAAATGGAAAAATGAAATCAAATAACAATTTTGGATAAAAAAGTTTCAATAAGCTATCTATTTTACAATTCGACTTGAGTCATACGCTAGAAAAGAATCGGAAACGAGTTTCACAGACTGTTCCCATGTTTGCAGTTGTTTATAACCACTATAAGAGTATATGCGATATACTCTTCGTCGAGGAGCAAATTTAAATTGAATAAAGGTTGAAATGAGTCTCATCTAGCCTGTACATTTGTTTTCTACTTGGAGACAGTCAAAAGATTTTACCATGTACTTTTTTGCCACTATGATGATTAGGCAACAGGCAAGGGCGAACGACCCATCAAACCAGGTTGCACGTTTCCAGACTTTCTCATCGTCGACTCATTTCTTCTGGTTGCCTAAGATAAGAATTCGCGAAACTTTGTATAACGTGAATTAATAATAACTATACTCCTTGACATTCTCCTGATAAGAATGGAGAAAATCACATTTAAGGTGTCTCATTCAAAAATTAATTTTATGTGGTCCGAACTTCCTGGAACTACTATTGCCTGTTCAAAATCGCTTTCGTTGAACCTATAACACAATATCTTTAAGTTGGACTATTAGGTACCGTATTTGGATCAGTAAATGACTTCAATGAATAGCTTTATATAAGTATTATATATATATATAATATATATATATATATATATAATATTAGATATATATATATATCTATATATATATATTATAATATTTATATATATATATATATATAATATATAATATATATATAATATATATATATATTATAATATATGAAATAATGCGCACGTATAGTATAACATAAATAATGCGTTGGATGTAAAATCAGTGAGGGGCATTATGTGTTTTATGTAAAATTAAGTTAGTGGGGCTTGGAATGGAAAAAAAGGTGATACATATAGATGGAAGTGTAAAATAAGAGTGAGATAGTTAAGTGAACAATGTGTAATAGGATAAGTATTTAGAGCGCTTCGAAATGTAGAATCAGCTTTGAATGGTAACAAGTAAAGCTGAGCAAATCTGGAGCAAATGAGAAAGCAGTATATTAGCAGTGCAAAAAGGAATTAGCATTGGTATCGAAAGTAGGGAAGTGATAAGAATGTTACAATGGGGATTAGTGATATAAGAGCTGGAGTTTGATAGTATCCGTAAAAGCAATCTATGAATTTCAAAAGAAAGATGTTGGAATTTAAAAGGAGGAAAAAAAAAAATACCAATATATATATATGCAGGAGGAAAAAAGTAGTAATGAATATGGTGAATGTGGAGGATATGGCGTGGATCGATCCTTACCAGAAATAAGGAAGCTCTTCTGGAAAGGAAGCTCGAAAGGTTTAAGAATGAGAATTAGGGGAATCTACTTAGAATAGAATAGGATGGTAATGTGAACTGAATGAAAAGGAATGGTGAATGATTTAACAGAATACTACAGTGGAACAATATACATGGCGGGCGATAATAAAGAGGTTGATGAAGTGTTGGGTTTGATGGTGCAAGAAAGGGGGGAAACAATATGTTTTTTTTGTGGATGAGAGTCATTTTCAAGGTAAAAGGGGGGGATCGGTCAATTGTAGAGTGAGAAATTGAAGAATGGTAATATGCAGGTATAAATTGAACATTACTGTGGTTTGAAATGATCAAAAAGGAGCGAGATGGGATTGATTGGATTTAAGCAAGTGTCGTAACAAGGTGTTATGGATATATAGTTCCGAGGTTGGGAGGAGAGCAGTTTAATAGTACCTAAAAGAGTAAGGGAGGATAAGGGAATGTAGGAATTATAGGGGGAAATTAGTTTATTGAGAGTTGTAGGGAAAATATTGCCGGTGTTGTCGAAAGCAGTGCTTCGAGATGACTGAAGGGCGAGTTTGTGTTGTAAAGAACAAGGTGCGTTTAGGAGTGGTAGAGGATGTTGAATCAAATCTTTACATTGAAAACAGATGAGATGAGGAAGAAGCATAGAATAATTGTATTCAGTTTTATGGTTTTTTGCCACAGGTGGCTTGTATGATAGCATTAATTGGAACTCCAATGACATGGTGGTGTGATATTGGATGTTGCGGTACGGCTTATGATATGGGAATCAAAAGTATGATGACGATAGTAGCGTGTGAAGAATAAATGGAGTAGAAATTGATTGTTTTATTAATGCGGAGTGAGGCAGGGATGCGTGTATGTCTCCTCTGGTTTATTCAATTGTAGTATGGAATGAGGGAATATTGAAAGAAATAGAGTGGATCACGTGTGGCAGGAGATGGCTTCAGAGATGATGGAAATGCACAGACGAGTGCGAGGATGGCCTTACCTATTATATGCTGATGATTGGTTTTGTGTGCGGTGAATCTGAGAGAGTTTGAGAGGTTTAGAGATTGATAGAGAGATTTGACAGGGTGTGTAACAAGGAGGAGTTTGAAAGTAAAACGTAGATAAGAGTAAGGTTATGGTTGTGATGTGAGAGAACAATCCTCGGTTTGAAGTTATATTAGATGGTGAGCAGCTGGAACACAAAGTGTCTGAGTTTAAATATTTAAGATATCATGTTGGATGAAAGGGAAAGAATGATGCAGAGTGTAATAGGAAATTTGTGAATGGCAGGAAGATGGTCGGTGCAATTAAATCTTTGGTGAATGGTAAATCGGCTTAAGTCTTCTAGTGCGCGTAGTGTCTGCTTGAGTTATATGTTGTTAACAGTGCTTAATGTTATAGTACGGCATGTTAGGTGTAAGCAGGAATTTGATAAAAATGAATGAATTGAAGTTTTAGAGAGTTATGTTGTGTGAACAAGCGAGGTTAAATGAGCATAATATATGCAAAGTAAAGTTTGAGATGATTGGGTCATTGTGGAAAGGAATGGATATAGTCTGTGGTGTGCTAGTAACCGACGGGGCCCCAGGCTCCCGCCCGGCCCCGGCCCCGGCCAACCCCGGCCATTTTTAGCGAACCCCGGCCCCCGGGCCCCGCCCCCGGGCCACAAAACTCACGGAAAAACCGGGTGTTCACCGGGGGGTTTAACTGTAAATTTACACTACATAATAGAGTGCCCATAGTAATCTAAATAAAAATGTATATATGTTTTAAAGCTCCAATTAGCTTACCTTTGTTTCAGCTGATAAATTATGATATTGTGCAACAAATATTTAAACATACCGATAACTATAATCAATTTTGTTTTTGAGATGTTACTATGATTTTTCAGCATATTAAAATTGAGGCCAATATAAATTTTTATCCCCGTGTGTTTTCTTAACTAAATATCATTCGCATAATTTCACGAATACTCAAAACGAATTCGGAAAAGGAAATAATATAATTGTTAAAATATTAATGTATGATTATCTTTATTTTTTAAAGTAAAAAACCTTCAGGAAAATCAAATATTTTCCGAACTCTCTTTTCAAAAATTATTTATTGATTGACATTAAATATAATATATATTAATATTATATAATATATATATATATATGCTATTATATTAATATATATATATATATATATACATATATACTATATAGTTATATATTATATATCATATTATATTATTATATATATATATTATATTACACTTAGAGAGGGAAGCTCTTGGTTCTTTTTTAGTGTTATGCTTTACTGTCACCTCATTTTATTACTAAATGTACCCAAATTAAAAACATTGTTAAAGGAAACTTTTTTAATGTGAAATAAATTTCAAAAAGAAAGCTAATTTTCGTCCCGACAACGCGAGACCTCTTCAGGCCTAAGGATGATTTCTTTCTTGATCTTCATCAGTTCAAGTGTGTCTCAGTTGGTCTGCTATTTTCTTTCATGGTGTTGTTGATATATTTTGATGCTTTTCAAGATTATTCATTTTGCTACAAAATCTACATACTTCACCGGATGTTACTTGTAGTTGCTACTTATGATAAAATGCAAAATGGTTCCATGATTTTGCCATGGTTCGTGTGATTGATATTTCTGATCTTTATATTGTTGATATTGATAGAGCGGCCTGTGTTACGCCTATGACTTGTTTAAGCTGAATTTATGCCTTGTGCAGGCCATCTGTATGTTGATTTTTTTCTTGCAAATCTATGGTTTCACCGTATATATGTTTATTGCAAGTATTGCAGGGGATGGATATATACAGCTTTGGGGAGATTTTCTTTCCGTTTTGGTAGTTGGTTTTTTAAGTGATGTTATTTGATGGAATAGGGGTAATATTTTTTGGTATAAGATTAATAATGGTAAATGGTAATTGAGGAATTGGTAAAAGGAGGTGTTGCTATTTTTTGGGGGAAAAGTGCATATGGAGTACCTCTTTTTTGATTTGTTAAATGCTTTTGTGATGAAAAACTCATGATAGTTAAGTGATTTGAAATTATTGTGGATGTATTTAGTTTTTGTGCTAGAAGAGAGGGGAGAGGCATATACGAAAAGCACGGAGAAAAATAGAGATGACAGAACAGCTAATTTTTTGTTTGTGGAATGATTAGATATATGTGGTTCGAATGTTGCGTTTTCTATATTAAATCATAGTAAATTGAGTGTTGTTATCCATGTGATTAGGTATCGAGAAGGGATAGAGTAGCCGGAATCGCAGCACCTTGGGAAGGCATTTTCTATCGCTTACCTGAACTGGAAGGGATGAATAGAGTTAATATAGTTCAGGACATCATTAGGGTTGGTGTTATTGGTATTGTTAGGTACAGCACAGAAAATGTCATCTACATATCTAATCCATAAACTCATTGTTAAGTAAAAGGGTGGCGGTAAATATGATAAAATCTGTAGTTCCACTTATATGTTACTGATAGCTATGGAGACAGTGGGGACCCATTACTCGGCTGAAAAGTTTGCTTTGTAATATTTGCCATAAAATGGAAAGAAGTATATGTCTTTGTAATGACGAGATTAATGAGCCTGTTTTATCATATGAAAACGAGAAGGCTAATCTCTCATTACCGACCATAACTTCTTTTATTTTAAAGCAACATATTACAACAAACTTTCGGCCTGAGGTATGGGATGGCCCCACCTGTTCTCCCATACTCAGCTGAACATATATATGCGATACTTAAACAGAATTTTTATTCATATTTACCCCACCACTTATTAAACAAAAGTTTATGGATTAGATATGTAGAGGACATTTTTGTCTCCCTCCCTCAACACCCACACCAACCCTAATATGTTCCTACAACTATATTAAAACTCTATTCATCTTCAATCAGTATCGGATAGACAATGCCTTGTTCAAACAACTCGGTCCCCTTCCTCCAGAATACACTTAATCACATGTGCAATGAACAATTCTTCGCAAGTTACTATCAATATAGAAAACCAACTTATTTCGCACCAAACTATATACATCGGCTCAAATTAACATTCCCAAACACAAAATTAGATGTTCTGCATCTCTTTTTCTCCGTGCTTTTCGTATATGCTCTCCCCCACTTCTAGCACAAGAAACTAAATACATCCCCAATACTTTCAAATTCACTTTACTATCCTGAGCTTTTCATCACAAAAGCATAACATAGCAAAAAAGAGGTACTATAGCACCTTGTCCCACCGAACAAATACGGCAACTGACATAACTTTCTACACAACATTAATATATTCTTTAACAATATAACCAACAAAATATTACCCTCTTCTGATCAAATAACGTCACCTCTAAAAAAAAACATTCTCAAACCCCCGAAACGAAAAGAAAATCTCCCCCCAAAGCTTTAGTATATCACCCATCCCGCAATCACTTTTGCAATAAAACATAGAACAAAACTAGGTGCAACCATAGATTTGCAAAGAAGAAAAAAATTAACATACAGATGACCTGCACAGGACAGCCTAAATTCAGCTTTAACAAGTCATAGGCGAAACACAGGCCACTCCAATATCAACAATATTAAGATGATCAGAAATATCAATCACACGAACCATCGGAAAATCATGGAATCCTTTTGCATTTATAACAGTAACAACTACAATAAGCATCCCGGTTAAGTTAAGATAGATTTTACAAAATGAATATCTGAAAACATCAAATATTTCAACAACACCATGTAGAAAAATAGCAGGCCAACTGAAACACACTTGAAACTGATGAAGATCAAGAAAGAAATCAGTCTGCCTTAGCCTGAAGAGGTCTCGCGTGTCGGACGAAAATTAGCTTCCTTTTTAAAAATTTATTTATTAAAAAAAAGGATTCTTTAACAATGTTTTTAATCTGTGTACATTTATAATAAATGAATAGGACAGTTAGCATAATACATAAAAAGATCCAAGGGCTTTCCTCCTAAAGATACAAATATATCACTCACGACAAAGTAGTTCTTAAAACATTATAATATATAATATATACTATCTATGATATATAATGCATACACACATACCTATAACTATATATATATAATATATATATATATTCTATATATATTATATATATTAATATAGATATATAGTATATATATTATTTTATAATATATATATAATATACATATTTAGTTTCATAATAAAGTTATGAACACAATCAATTATTTTTCTAAATATTCTTCAAAGTATTTAGTTAACTTATTTGGTAGGGGTAGGTTGTGTGTATAATTTAAGTTTAATCAAATGAAATTATATTGTTTAATTTTCATTCTAAGTTTTAAGACTTTCGTGTTTTTGACTTACATTCCTAATTTTAGCTTTAACCCCGGCCCCGGCCCCGGCCCCGGCAAAATTCCCGGCCCCGGTCCGGTCCCTAGTTGGTGCAGTGGATGAGTATAGTTTGTGAGTGTGTTGAGAATCGACCGGAGCCGAAGGAAAGTGGATTGAATCAGTGAGGAATACCTTGAGGAGAGAAATGTTAGTTTGCAGAGGCGCAGAAGAAAGGTCAAATTAAGTGTGAATGGCGGGGGTTTGGTTGAGTGGGGTATGGTTGTGTCCACCTGGGCCAAGGGATGAACCCCAACATTGACGAGATACCAGTGAGGTTTCTTCGCTTGTCCCATGAAGCTCTTGGGTGGTTTTTCTGACTGTGACTAGTTCTCACTAATAGGTAAAAGTGGCGGTATAAGTCTGGGATTTCTTTTTACTTGTGTCATGTTCTTCTTCTATTCTTTCTGTTTTCCTTGCATGGTACGCACCTTACCCGCAGTCTTGGGAGAGAAGGGGTGATGGATGGTGTACATATAGATACTATATATAGTTATATATATATATAATATATATTACTTCATAATACTATATATTATATATAATATAAGTATATATAAATAGATATATATAAATAATACTATAATATATATATATACTTATAATATAATATTATATATATATATATATATATATATATATATAGATTATATATTATATAATATTATAATATATATATAAATATTAATATATATATATATATATATATATCATATATATATATATAAGTATATATATGCATCTGCCAAACCCATATCCCCTTTTATAATAACAACAGTCTCTTCTTAATAGATCAACCTGCCTTTCAAAAATCGCAACAAAAAAAAAAAAAAAAAAAAAAAAAATCCCCTACACCAAGTAGGGCGGAAAAGAACAATCACACCAGCATTATACTACTTTAACATATACAACACAGTTCTCCTCGCCAAAACCCCCATTATGAACACAATCACAACCCAATGATCAAAAAACGTATTCCCCAGTATCCAAATTAAAACATACTTCAACGTACGTCCACAGAAATTCCCACTTTCTATATATATTAATAATATATATAGTATATATATATATAATTATATATATATATATATTAGTAATATATATACTATATATATTAAATATATATATATATAAATAATATATAATATATATATATATTATATATATGTCATAATTATATATAACTAGTATATAATAGCTAGTATATAATATATATATATATAATCTATATATATATATACTTATATATACATATATAATATTTATATATATATATATTATAATATAATATATATTTATATATACTACTATATTATATATATATACCTATAGATAATAGAATATATATTTTATACTAAACTATATTATACTATTAACTATATAACTATATATATATATATATCATATATATATACACTCACTATTATATATAATATATATACTTATATATATACTATATATATAACTACTACTATATATATATATATATATATATATATCATATCATATATCATATATTACTTATATATTATATATTACTATAATACTAATATATAGTATATATATATATTATATATATATATACCAGTATAATATATATATATATATATAGTACTTACTCTAATCAATACCTATATATATATATATATATATACTTATGTTATAAATATATATATATATATACTACTATATTATATATACAATATACTATATATATAATTATATAATAAGTTTATATATCTATATTATATATATGCTACTAAATATATTTATATACTTAATATATATATATACCTATATCTATATATTACTGTATATATTTATACTATCATATATACAATATATATATATATAATATACTATAATATATATAATATACTATATATATTATATATACAAGTATATATACTCATCCTATACTATACGATCCTATATAGATATATTCATAAATATATACTATATATATATTCCCGCGTATCAGTAACTCATAAATATATTAAATCATACTATATATATATATATATATATATATATATATATATATATACTATATACTCTCTCTATTATAAGCATATAATTAATTATATATAATATATACTATATATATATATAATATATATAGTATACTATATATATATATATTACGTATAATATATACAGTATATATATAAATATAATATATATATATTATATAAATATATATATATATAGTACTCCATTATATACTATATTCATATATATATATATAATATAATATATAATAATATAATATATATATACATATAATTATATATATAATATATAATATATATATATATTATATAAGTATTATATATATATATTATATATATATATATATACTATATAGTGTATAATATAATATATGTATATATATAGATATATATATATATAATATATATATATTATATATATAATATATATAATAATATATATACATATATATATATATATATATAATATTATATTTCCAACTAATTTATATATATATATATACTATATATATATAATATAAATATATATATATATATAATATATATATATATATATATATATAATAATTATATATACTATATATTCCATTCTACTAATCATATATATAGGTATAACATATAACACTCTAGTATACTATATATATATATATATATATATGCATATAATATACTATATACTATATATATCTATATTACATACTATATATAGCCTATAATATATTATATATATATCATATTATATATATATATATATATATATATATTGCTTATGTGAAATTTTTGTTAAATTTCGTTAATTATCGCCCTTCCTTCATTTGTTTAAAGAATATTCAGAACGCATTTCGCTCAATAATCTTGGAATGACGGATCGTTACCTTATCCTATACTCTACTTATTATATCTATATATATATATACTATACCTAAACTATATATATATATATAATAGTATAGTAATACTATATATATTATATATATATAATATTTTAAATAATCCTATATATATATATAAATACTATATACTATAAATATATGTATATATCCCACCTACTATATATATATAACTTTACTATACTATATATATAATATATACTATATTATGTTTCTATATATATATTAATTTATATACTACTAACCTCACTATATATATATATATATACTACTACTTTATAATTATATATAATATATAGAATATATATATATACTATATAAAGAATATATATATATATATAGTATTACCTATATATACTATATTAGTATATATATATATATTAATATATATATATTACTAAATGTATATATATATATATTATATATATATAATCATCATCATCAATCATCACTCATCAATCATTATCTCATCATCATCATCGATCATCCTCCATCATCCATTCTCATCATCATCATCATCTATCATCTCATCATCATCCATCTTCTTCCCCACAGCACCTGAGGTAAGGTGGCTACCATGCACCAGAAACAGAACAGTAGTAAGAAGAAATAAGTCGCAGTCAGAAAGTTACGCCTTAAGACTTCACGGGACGGCGCAAGGACTCTCCACTGTGGCATCGTTGGCGTCAGTGTGGGTATCATCCTCGGCCCCAGGGGAAAATCAACAATACACCCTCACAAAAAACCCCCCATACACTCCTATCAGGTGCGAGTGCTCTTTCTTACTCGCACCAGTGTAAGTTTCATTTTGTTACTCCCAGCATTCTCACTGACTCAATCCAATGTCTTTCGGTCAAATGCTGCTCACTTCCTTACACACTCACGACTATACATCCGCTTAACCACGATATCAATCCATTATTTCCACATGACCTCTAAACCCATCTCAACGAACTCATTCATTATTCTCTCATTGTATCCCTGTGCTTCTACACACATAACTCTCTTAATACGTTCATTCCTCATTTATCAATAGTGCTTCATTCCTCTCACACCTAACACGCTACTAGATTGTCCATCCTGAAACACATGTACTTCAAATCCTATACCTTTATTCCAACCCACTCAGTCTCACTACTATGCATATAACACTCGGTAGACAACATACCCTCTGTAGACCCTCGCGCTGAGTGCGCGCAGAGAGTGTGAGTCCTTACATCACCAACGTTTTACGTGGCACCAGCCACCTTCCCTGGCTTACACAATTTTAGGGTACACTGTTCATCTCTATCCATTTGGTGTTTAGCCAACATTTTGAATATTTCAACTCATACCCTGGTCCAGCTGCTCGCCCATCTAAACATAATTCAACACTGAGACTGCTCCTCCTCACAAACCATAACTTTACTATATATTATATATATCAATCTATATATAGTAGTATTATATATATATATATATATTATAGTGATATATCCTATATTACTAATTATATTAATATTATAAATAATATATATATATATAGAATATAAATGTTTCTTAATATATTAATATATATATATATATAATATATAATATATATATAATATATATTCTATTATATAATATATATATATATATATATCATATATATATATATAATATACTAATATATACATATATAGTATTAATATATACTATATATAGGGTGATTCAAAACCTCTGCCACGCAACAAACTCGGAGGGCTGATAGAACAAACGATAAGGAACATTTATTGGTAAAAAGCTTTTGTCTGACGCTTCGTTTCAAAGTTACGGATAATGTAAGGTAAACCACGTGAAATTGGGCAAACATCGTAATTTGGGAACTGCAGATTCTTGGGTATACTAACCTGATCCACTTGAAATGACAATCGAACAGCTGTTGCTACTCGGTGATAGAGGGTAACCAATAAGGATATTTGTTTGTTAAACAAGTAGTGTTGTTTTGACCCGAGGTTGTACAACTGCAAACAATGGTATGCTTGTCTACTGAATCATTTTATTTTGGGGAAAATTACAGAGGTGTTCAAAGTGTCTGCCCTGTTCCTGATTACATTGTTACAGTAGCTATTGCCTATTGCCATGGTGCGAACCTACGACATGCCCTCATTGTTTGTTCTTTATTTGGATCAAAACGCAGGTGAATATTCGCTGAATCAGTGCCTCTCTGTGTTTGACTGGTTAATGTACACAACACTCTTCACATGCCCCAAAAGAAAATAATATAGGGGCGTGAGGGTCGGGCGATCTTCCAGGCCACGCAACAGGTCCCCCTTTCGCTATCATTGTGCAGTATAGACTCTGTTCAAGATGCGCCCGTACTGGTGGCAAGGCGCTGAAGCGCCATCATGTTGAACCACACTGGCTCTGCGGGTTCCGCACAGGGGACTATGTCGTCCCATGAGTGCGGAAGGCGTTATTGTGGCATAGTTGCAGGTATATTATATATATATATAATATATATATATATTATATATATATATATAATATTAGTAATCATATATATATATATATATATATATATATATAATATATATGTATTATATAATATATATAATAAATATATATATATATATATATTATATATATATATAAATTATATAATAATATTAATATACTAATAATATATAACAAAAGTATTATATATTATATATTTATATATATATATATATCATATATATATAATTATATATATATATTATATATATCATATATATATATATATACTATATATTATATACTTATATATTCATTATGAATCTATGTAATATTAACAAGTGGCGGCGGTGAAAAGCACCACTTTTTGCTAGGCCTGACTCTACAGAAAACAAGCTAACTAAACCATGGGATGTTCTAATCACATTTTCAGCCAATAACATATTTTTGGGATTACTCACACCAACTTGCAGTCTACTTCAAATACTCGTCATTGAGGCTTTTCGTAAAGCATTTATCTAGGTTACAGCTATCCAAGGTCTTCCCTTAAATCTATGTATGAATAAATATATTTCGGTTGTCCACTCACTCTTCTATTATCATTCTTCAGATCTTTGCTGTCGCTTTGCTATTGCTCTCGTGCAGGGCTGTGCCCCATTGTTCGTCCCTCTAAAAAATCGGCAACATAAAATTCTGAATTTTCAGCCGATTTTGACAAGTAAACACATCCGCGAGATTCTTCTATTGATGTCTAAACACGTCGTCTTCGAGTGTTTTATCTGATGTCTGTAGTTCATTGTTTTGGTATTTTCATTTTTTGAAAACCTTTGTTTTTGATATTTGTAGATGCTCCTCCTACAATTCTTTTCGAAATGACTTCAAACTTGAACAATACAAAGATTGGACTATTATCTAAATTATTTAGGAACGGAATTTTGATATTTGACCCCATATCTAAGCAATGGTCGATTTTCGTAACCACTTTTTTTGGTTTTTCAATCGAAAAATTGCGATATTTTTTTTTTTTTTTTTTTTTTTCCTATCTGAGTGAAATTTTTAAACATTTTTGTCGGGCGAGATTAAACACATTATTTTAATTTTTTGTCAATTTTTTGTATATGCAGTAGTTTTGAATTTTTTCTTGGACGAAATTTTTAAAAAAAATATATTTTTGGATATTTTTAGGAAATTTTTTTTTTTTTTAGTATTCAAAAAAAAAACATCTAAGTAAAAAAGATGTATCTCTCCAAGCTCTATACGTCCTGAAATTTTGATGTTGATAGGATGAGTATAAAACAAAAATATCTTAATATTTCCCTTTTTCAAAAAAATTGTATTCTGAAAGTTTTTTTTCTACGCATCCTATGAACATTAAATTTTCAGGGCGTATATAGTCGTGAGAGATACATCTTTTTACTTAAATAATTTTTTGTATACTCAAAAAAAAAATTTATTAAATTTCCCAAAAAATTTTTTTTAAATATTTGTTCCAAGATAAAATTCAAAACTAGTTCATATAAAAATAAATTATCTAAATAAAAATGTGTATCTCCCCCGGACTACAAAATGCTCCTGAAAGTTTCATCCGTTGGATATACAGATAAAAATATATCGCAAATTTTTAATATTGTTAAAACCACAAAATAGTAGGTTTGAAACATCTGACCATTCTCAATATGGGGTGAATATCAATGTTCCGTTCCTAATAACTTTTAGTCAAATAGTTCAATCTTTTTCATTATTCAAGTTTGAACGTCATTTCGAAAAAAAAATTGTAGGAGGAATATCGACAAATATAAAAACATAGGTTTCAAAAAAATGGAAATACCAAAACAATGACTACAGACCAAGAAAAAGCTATCGGCTTTGAAGTTTACTTGATTCAAACAATCGCTTGAAATTAAAATTTTATGTCCATTTCTACGATGAACAGGGGCGGGGTGAAATGGGGCTCGGCAATGGCAGCAAAAATTGGACCAGATCCCCTTTAGCTTGTTCTATAAACTCTTTTGATCCTTCTCTCTAAATTCTGTAATAAAATATTTCTGATATGTTACAGGGGATGTCTCTATAATTTTTGAATTTTATCTTTTATTGATTAAAAATTTAAGTCATGATGCTGCCACTTTTTTCATTCCGATGATTTCTTCAATCATAGCCCACATTAAAGTCTCCCTTGAGCCATCGTATCATTGTGTTTTCTTTCTCTGGATATATTTCTCAACATGGTAAACAGCCACAACCAGGACTCTCTCTC
>JABUQX010007505.1:0-12500 GCA_015478945.1 Trachelipus rathkii | reverse complement strand
ATTATCTTTAAGCATAAACTTGCTAATAGTCTCTCTCTCTCTCTCTCTCTCTCTCTCTCTCTCTCTCTCTCTCTCTCTCTCTCTCTCTCTCTCTCTCTCTCTCTCTCTCTATATATATATATATATATATATGATATATACTATATATATATATATAGTATATATATATATATATAATATAACTATATATATATATATATATATATATATATATACGTTAAAATGTAGCAATTTACTCCTTTCGATATTTCAATTCATATACTCAGCAATTTGTTTGAAACTTACAATATACGTTCTTATAAGTGTATTCTTTAATGTAATAAGAGGAATTTTTATTTGTCTGTGTATTTTTGGAACTATACACGTATACATGTTTTTGACTTGCCGGGGGCTGGAATTCCTTTTTATTTCAACACGGTAATAGTTGAAATTTTTTTCCGATAATCATTTTTTTTTTTCAATATCTTTCGTCCCCATGTAAGGGGACTAAAAAATCTCTGCCTAATCTCTCTCATATATAAATATAATTCACTCTACCAATTTTTTTTAATGTTTTAATTCTGTTTAGGTTAGAATAAGTTTTGCTAAGTATACACAGTAAATATGTGATTACTTAACGAAACTTATCATAACCTTATTAACTTCTCGAACGTAATATGAAATTATATAGAAAACAACGAATAACGTTGCTTATAAAAATATCGTAAATGTGGCAATTTTTTTATTTATTAACAACATGTGGCAAAATTGCTTCATACCTATATCAAAACATCCATTACTTTAAAAAAAAAAAACGTTTTTTTTTTTTAGATCTTAGACTATACACTATACTCAAAAATTACCTTCAGCATTTATTTTTATTTATTTATTTTTTTATTTAAAAGTTCACACCTCACGGGCATAGCCCTATTCAAGGAGGAGAACTTCTCTAGGTAATTTCTACCTAAGATCCGAACTAGGATTCGAACCCGCGACCTTGCCATGAACTCCGTCGCTCTACCGTTTGAGCCACTAGTTTAATCACATGCATTCTTTTACTGTTTACATTTAGATTCAGTTGATCAAATTCTCTTGTTTTAATCAACATTAATTAACCACCTTCTCATCTCTATCTTGTTTGTCCCATCTGATGTCTCTTACTTTCTTTTAAATATTTAACATATTCTTTTAAATATTAAATTTCATGACATTCTTTCCTCATGGTTTGATGGGTCTAGGTATTGGCGTTACAGTTTTAATCATGTTTTGATTATGGCTTTATAAATGTTGCATTGTCGAAATGGTCTGTTCTGCAAAGGCATCTCAGTAAATCGGGTTTATGTTCAAAAAATTGTGGGTATTAAATATGGGTTTTAACGTATGACCTTGTTTGAGCTAGGGCATTGACGAAAACACTACAATAAGACTTTTTTTTTAATAATTTAAAGGTGAAATTTGCTCTGAGGGTACACTCATATATACTTATGGTACTGAAAACTTAATATTTTATTATTTTTCAGCACTCACCGCGGTACAGCGTCAGCTTAATCCGAGCTGCCACCGCCAGGTTTATGAGGCGTGGAGGTGTTCCCCTTAGACAACCGATCTTCGTATATTCATTTGCTGCCAATGACATTCATTTTACCCACTATCATTATCTCATATATCAATATAGTATTTATTATATATACTATATATATATATATATATAGTAAATATATATATATATTACTATATATATCATATATATATATACTACTCTAGAATATATATAAATATATAGGCACTACTTCCATTTTAAAAAGGAAAGTTTAGATAATAGTCTACCCTCAGGATGATCCGAAATATATCAATCCGAACCCCCATATCGCGAACTCTCCGTCACTATTGTGTTTTTTAGTTGATCCCACTCGACATACAATACACTCACCGCACAAAAATAATAATCAACACTTAAAAGAACTGCATGCCGCAACAGATTTTAGTTAGGACATTTTGTTCAGCCCTCATGATGTTAACGTGTCATGTAGTATCCTCTACTAAACTTTTACTCTTCGTCCTAAGGGGAATTCATTACTAAATAAATGAGATTAGAAGCTGCTAATTAACAAATTAAAACAGTAATGAAAAAAATCAAAGAAGCCTGTTTAAAAACTATATAAAAATTAATAATGTTAATGTTAATACAATATTATTGTTCAATCCTCAATAAAACTAAATCACGATCAGATTAAATGAAAAAAAATAATAATATGTTACAAAAAATCGCCAGAAGCGCGTGTGCGAGTCAGCTTCCCCGTGCAGCTATGTGACGTGTATAACTTAAAACCAACCAATTAGAAATACATCGAGAGCTCTCCAGCAAGTTGCATTTTTATCATCACTGTTACATTTTATATGTTAATTTTGATCTCAATATAATTTCATTTATTTATTAATTTTCATTTAAGCGGCTCGAGCCGACGGAGGACAGGAGGGGGGACGCGTCCCCCCGTCGCTCCCAGTTGAGGGCCGAGAACCTGACTTCTTTATATCTTTGCGATTTAATATTGGGTATTCCTTTCATGACTCTCAATATATTATATCATATAAAAAAAAAAACCTTATTGGCAACCTTTAACGCATTTTGCCTTGAAATAATCGAGAAAAAAAAATCGATTATTACATCGTTCGTTCGATTATATATCGGTTAACTACCCTCTAAAGGATACAGTTGCCATACTATATATATATAATATATACTATATATATATATATTATATACTATAATATATATATATACTATATATATATATATATATATATAAATAACTATATATATTATATATATATACAGTATATATAAGAATTATATATATTATATATATAAAGTATTAATATAATATATTATACTGTATTAATATATTAACTATATTTATACTAATATATATTAGATATTATACTACTATATATATATAGATTTACTATGTGTATACTTAACTGACTGTCAGAGATACTTATAAAATTATTATACCTAATTTATGACGGCGCCCACGTAGTAATACTAACATAAGTATCACTATCTTCCCATTTACATAACGTCTCCAGACCCTACTATAGTATATACTCTAGATAACTCAGTAATCGCACTATGTCTATATACTCGCCATTCACATTACAGTACCTCACATGCCTATCTACCTATTACCATAACCTTCCTACTACGAGTATTATATAACTATTTACTACTAATAATATATATAATATATATATATCGTATACTTACAAGGGGCGGTATCAATACGAATTTTAAAGAATTTGTGTTAAAATATAAGAAATTGTAAACCTAATTTGATTTTACATGCGAAACGACCATTCCATCGCGGCCTTAACTACCCGTTTAAAGGATCAAAGTGGCCTCTATATATATACTATATATATAATATCATATATATATATACTATAATATATATATATATATATATTATTATATATAATATATATATAATATACTATATTATAACTATATATATATAGATATATACAGTATAATACCTATATATATTATATATTATATATAGTATTATATAGATCCATATATATATATAATATATGAATATATATATATATATAAAATAATATAATATATATACTATATCATATATATATATATTACTGTCTATATACTTATAGCATATATTACATATATAGTGACGGGTACTATACAGGCATATACAGAGCGACAATAAACTAAAACTCAGTCACTAATATATCATAATATCAAACTAGTACACTCCTAATACTGATAACTATAATACGACTTAGTAGTATATCACCACCCTAATATACACTAATATAATAAGTTGAACTACAATAATCAGTCAATAAGTGAAAGTATCTATATACTACTAATAATACTAAATATAGAGATATAATACCTCTACTGTATGAAAAAAGTATCACACTCCTACGGGCTATAACCCACCACCAATAGTCAACTAGCCGATTACTCTATATACTATATAATTACCGAATAATATCATACATAGCGCTCATATAATATACATCACCGGTACACTATATATATATTAAATACATATATTCATGATATGTTACATGCATACGGTTCCATACAGTTATTAAACCCAGCTACTATTATATATCACCTATATACTATTATATATATATATATTATATATATATATTATATATATATATATTACTATATATTTTATTTGATATAAATCTAATTTTAATGATATATATATAATAATTATATAATATCAATATATAATATATACTTATATATACTGTATACTATAATAATACGTATTTTATATTAGGTCTTAATGCTATGCAATTCTGACCCATCGTAAGGTCCATAAATTATAAGAAATTGCTACAACCTAATGCTTGATCTTTACACTGCCGAAACGACCATCTCCAGCGCCATGTGTTTTCCCATATTTTATATCAACTTATTTTATTTTGTAAAAGGCGGGAAAAAAATGGATTCATTAATATGTGTTGTGTGGTGTTTAGTAACTACTTAAGATATTAGTTACTATATTCTGTGGTTGTTGCGGGGAGGTAGTTAACTTATATTGAAAGTCAATGTTCTTTTTATGATGATAATCCATTTTTAATTTTATAACAAAGTCAAATGGTTTAAATTTGTTTTCGGTTAGCTGAAGTACACTCTATAATCTTTTTGTTGAAAGTCAACTTAGATCCTTAATCAGTAACATCTTTTAAAACGTACTTCATAAAAACATAATCTTTGGAATTGGCTTTAGTGTTCGAGAACATTACTTTAAGCATATAACTTGCTAATAGTCTCTCTCTCTCTCTCTCTCTCTCTCTCTCTCTCTCTCTCTCCTCTCGCTCTCTCTCTCGCTCTCTCTCTCTGCTTCTCTCCTCTCTCTCTCTTTCTCTCTCGTCTCTCTCTCGCTATAATTATATATTATAAATATATATCATCATATATTATATATAGTAAATACTATACTATATTATCATATACTTAATATCGGAATTCTACGTAGTTAATATTATCAATATAGTATCTCTCTCCTCATAATATGAAATGCTATCCTATATATACATTATACCTACTATATGTATAAGTATTATATATTACTATATATATATGATATTATAACTTATATATATATTCATAGTATATTATATATATATATATATATACTTATAATCATTATAATATATATATATATAATACTATACTATATATATATATACTTATATATATATATTATAATATTATATTATTTATATATATATATATATATAGTTTATATACTATATATATACTTATATTATATTAATAATATATATATATATTATATATTATATATATATATATATATATATGATATATATATATATATATATATAAGTATATAATATATTATATATATATATATACCTTATATATATATATATATATATAATATATAATATATGCAATTTATCTCCTCATAGCTATTACAGCTTTCAACCGCTATAATATGTACACGTGCAATTTAGTTGCAAACTTTACAATTTAAACATCTCCTACACGTGCTGTTCTTTAACTGTCCTAACAATGAGATTTTTATTTGTCTGTGATTATTTGTGGGATATTATACCACGTACCACATGTTTTTAATGATCTCTTGTCGGGGCTTGGACATTACCTCTTCATTATTTCAACACTCGGCCCGTAAAGTTGAGATTTTTCCTCCGATAATCGTTTTTTTTTTTTAATATCTTTCGTCCCCATGTAAGGGGACCAAAGCCGTTTTCGATTTTGATTTTTGCTTACGAAACGTAAGCTAAAAAAATGCTCAAGTTGCGTTCCATTTTGTTCAAATTTAGGAAAAATGCTCACCAAAACTTGTAAGGAATTTCCTAAACTTCTGTAAGGTCTTCTCATTCCACGTGCCTTACCACAATTGTCTGTAAAAATTTTGGAAATGAAGATATTTTGTTACAATCGATGTCCCCTGTGTCAGGGTCGATTTGATTGATGAATGTTTCATTCATAGAAGTTAGCTTTAAATCTAATTTTCTTCCAAAATCGATAAACTCCATTCACAATAGTTGATATAATTTATATTTCATACATAAAAATGTACTTTTATTTGTTTTTTATTTCTGTTCTACTAGTAAACCACGTGTACCATAAGTCACAGTTTAGTCAAATTTTTCTAAAACATAGTTCGGTTTCCGCAAAAATTCCTTGTTAAAACTGGAAATAGCATTTCTTATCGAGCACGTTAAAGCACAATGCCAAAGATACTGCAAAAAGGGTAATGGATGCTTTTCTTCACTATAAAATTATATTAAGCAATATAAAAGTCGTCTCAACAATGTATAATTAAGTTTTGTTAAGTAGTACACAGGTAAAATCTGTGCCTTACTTAACAAAAACTTGTCAAACCTTATTGACTTCTCGAACGTAACAATGGAAAATTGTATTATATGAAAATCAACGAAAAACGTTGCTTATAAAAATATCGTAAATTGTGGCAATTTTTTTTATTTTAACAAAACACTGTGGCAACGCCTATCATACACATATTAAAACGGTCGATTACTTTTTAAAAAAAAACGTTATTTTTTTCTTAGAATTTAGTGTTGAAATGTACCCATGAGTGAAAATTCTTATTTAATACTAGTTCACACCTCGTGGGCTTGCCCTATTCTAGAGGGGAACTACCATAGGTAATTGTTATCTAGGATCTAGATGAGAGAAATCTTGGCCATCTCCCTTCTCTCTACCCTTATTAAATATTAAATACTTAAATATTATATATTAAATATTAAATATTAAATTTCATAGCTTATTCTTTCCTCATGGCTTGATGGGTCTAGGTATTGGCGTTACAGTTTTAATCATGTTTTGATTTTGGTTTTATAAATGCTGCATTGTCGAAATGGTCTGTTCTGCAAATGCATCTCAGTAAATCGGGTTTATGTTCAGAAAATTGTGGTCTTAAATATGGGTTTTAACGCATGACCTTGTTTGAACTAGGGCATTGACGAAAACACTACAATAAAAACTATTTTTTTAAAATAATTTAAAGGTGAAATTTGCTCTGAGGGTACACGCATCCTTATTTTCAATAAATAATTTTCATTTTTTTTTATTAAGTTGAAATGTGATCAATAATAATATAATTTAGGGTAGTTTCTCTAAATTTTTTATTTCTTTTTAATTACTAAAGGAAGAAGAATTAATTTATTTTTATATCAAACGGGAGATCTTTAATATTATTAACCATCTTTTATATACTTATACAGTATCTTTAACCTGGACGTAAACGAATGGTGTGCACGGCCCTGCCTCTCACGATTCACAGTAATTTACCATCATTCACCCCTTGGCTAATCATGACTGCTTCCGAGTACCAGGTCGTGTGCGTGTTAGGTGTAATCGTTGTTAAGAATAAATGTGATTTACTGCTGGTTTCTGGGAACACCCTTCAGCTAGCAATTAATTCTAAACCTTAATACTATATATAATATATATATATAATATATAGTATATATTAGATATATACATATATAATACCTACATACTAAAATATAATATATATACTATTATATATATAATATATATACTATCATATATATATATTGTTTTATTTTAAAATTGATTAAAGCAGTTTTAAAGAATTTCTTTTTGGGATATACTCTCGTGTGAAATCGTCAGAGGAGTTTGAAAATGTTGCAAGTCAAATGAAATAGGAAAAATTTACATTTAAATCACGTTTTCGACGATATTTCTCAACTTTTTGCAACCATTATGTCGAAACATCTTATCAAAACTCGCATCTGAACAGAGAGTTCGAAATATTGATGAGTTCAAGTAACGTGGTACACATTTCGAAGGCTGTTGTTGATGTAAATAATTAATTAAGAATGTCTGGTAAATATTCTTTTCGTATAATTTGGATATTGTGACGAAATTTCGCGAAACGACATTTCGTCGAAACGTTGAAAGTTGGAAAGAGCACCGGAATTTTGGGCACCGCACGTGCCACCAGATGTGAGCACACCAACTCATCGCACCAAAAGTCATTTTTATCTCACCGCCACCGCACCAAAAGTCATTTTTGTCCTCAGCCCGCACATCAGCCACCAAAAGTCATTTTTTGGTATCTCACCGCCCACCGCACCAAAAGATCCTTTTGGTCTCACCGCACCCACACAAAGTCATTTTTATCTCCACCGCGCCACCGCCACCAAAAGTCATATTTGCATCTCACCCGCACCCGCACTCCAAAAAGTCATTTATTTTGTCCTCACCGCACCGGCACCAAAAATGTCATTTTTTGACCAAACTCTACCGCACCGCACCGCACCGCAGCCCGCAACCCCGCACCGACACCGCCAGCCGCCACCGCACCCCTTTAATGTTTCGATGGCGCACCGCGCACCCATACGCACGACGGGTCACTGGATTGAATGTGTAACCGACAACCGCTACCGTCGAGTTACCGATAACCACACAAAAGTCCATTGTCGCATAGTCCCACTACGCATGCACCGCACTCTACAATCAATGTTAATGCGCACCGCGTTTCCTGATCCACCGTTCATGGACACAGTTCTCCTTATTGTGAAGAGGAGGGTCACAGACACTACCTACTAGGAGCTCTTCCCTGTGTCCAATCGGCCATCTCGTAACTCCGATTGCACCTGACGTCTGACTATCAACAAATCTAAGACCGACCCCGTGACAACCTGTAAAGACACCATTCATATACATATACTACATATACATAATATCACCGTGTGTGATTTACTCCAGATTCTACTGATGCGTTCTCAAATTCCGTAACTGGACAGTGTGGTGCGTCCCCTGCTTTTACGGCCCAGAATTGCTGATGGACTTATAAATTGAGTTGCTCTTTCTCTCAAATACATTTTGTTCCTTAATACCAAAGACCACAGTTCAATCCTTATTCAGATTCTCTCAGACGCAACCTCCAGGCCCCAATTAACAGCGAGCAGAACTCATATTTTTAAAACATGCACAATGCCAACAGTCCAGATCAACACACTGATATCTGTACTAACAATCAAGTGTACTTCCCGCTGTGCCTCAACACTCCTGCACAGGCAAGCAAATACCCACTTATGTTAGTCCCCCTCTTACGTTAGGGGAACATGCAGTCGACTGAACATAGCTCGACAACGAGGCCAGAAGGCCGCCCTCTCTTCCATCTCTGGAGCTTTCTAGGTACCTCTCCCGGAGGACATTCAAACATGGTGCCTCCCATCAACTGCTTTATTATCGTTGCTGAGTCCAACAAGGCTACAGGGAACGGATTCTGGCGAGTGATCCAGCGAGGGGCGAAACTAGAAATGTAAAGCCGAACTATTGGTAAGTGGTCTCCCTCTCACCGACGAAAGCTTTACACCGAAGGTGATACTTGCACGCCTCCGCAATGGCCACAACAATATCACTCACAGCCGCCACATGTCACGGGGTCACTCCTTGCATCTGCAAATTTTTGCGGCCGGTTGTTGATACCGGCCGCTGTCAATCTATTCACTCACATCTTTAATTGATGGTACTCAATGGGTCACATTCGCGTCAGTCATTCTTTCTCACTATCATCGGTTTCATAACACTCCTCTAATAAGGTGGAGCTAACGTTACCATATCCTCACTATCCGTAACATCTTACAACTCCACTTTTCAATCAGTAATCGTTATTATTGTTCACACATCATTCATCTCACAGAAGATCACCAAAAAATTACCCTAAAATAGCAACTACAGAACAATCTATAAAACCTAATAAAAAACGAAAATAAATATAGAGACAACATAAATATACAATAATAAATATGATGGACATACATATATTATATAAGACATATATATTAATAATAATAATAATCACTAATACAACTGACAATAATAAACAACAATCACAACGAGACATGCAGGCACCAGTCCATCAACAATCAACCGACCCATAATTATAACTACCATCACCAAAATCATCTATACAATAATATCCATACTAGACAATTCAAACATAATAGAAACCACAAAAGCACAAACAGAAAATCAACACACACCATAGAGACCACACTGTTAAGACAATCATAACTCATACCGATCCCAAGATCGTAGCCTGACTATACCATTATAATGGACACATAGGATAATAGAATAGTAACCAACGAATAAAGTAACAAATATAAAACAAACAAAAATAGATAAAAAAAGAAAATCTATAAAAATCAAAAATAAAAAAAGATAGAGTAGAAAATAAAAATAAGTGTAGCAGATAATATACATAAAATTTTAAAAAAGAATCGCAAAAACAAAAAATAATATACTAATAAATAATGTAATAATATATAATATAATAATAATAAGGGCGTAAAGAGTAAATTAAGTGTTCCGCCAGGTGAGACATAATAATATATAGATAATAATAAAGATTACAATAAATAGATATAATATATATATAAATAATAAAAAAAAAAAAAATATAAATAAAAAAAAAATAATAATATAAATTATAAATATATATAAATACATAATAAATACATAAATAAAAAAAAAATATAATATAACAATATAGAATACAATAACAAAAAAATAAATAAAAATAATAATACAAAAACACAAATAATAAAAAAAAAATATAAATAAAATAAATAAATAAATAATATGACGTAACAAATATATACTTATCAATAGTAATACTTAAAAATAACAAATATAATAAATAATTATCAAAAATAAAATAATAACTATAATAAGATCTACAATTACACATATAAGAGAGAAAGAAATATGACCTAACCCAGTATACATGATAATATAATACGGAAATGGACAGAAGATTGAGCCATGCCTCCTAGAGAATGATGATAATGAAGTGCCAAAGATGGCAGACCAAGACATGTACATAAAAATGATGAGTACGTGTCCGGGCGTTGCCGAATGTTTGCGATGGGATCCGACGAATCGTACGAACTTTGCCACGGTAAGTTTCATTCATTACATTATATGATTTCATTATTCGGCAAACTCGGATCACATATAGTGTTATTATACTATTATTATTATGTCATGATGTAAGAAATATATAAGCTGGTATTCATATTCATTATGTTTATCTATATTCATAAATTATTTATGACTTTTATTATATTATCGTAATTATTATTATTATTATACTATATTATTGATTTATGTTTATATTATTATTATTCATTCATTATTATATATTATTATACCTTATTGTTATTATATTATTATATATTTTTATTATTATTATTATTCATTTATTCATCGTTATCGTATATCTATATCCATCTATATACAAATTTATATACACATAAATGCATGTGTGTATATTCATTACTTATTCATTACTTATGAAGAAAATTACTTAAATTATTATTATGATTATGATTATTATTATTTTATTATTATTATTATTATATTATCGAGCAGATAATTATTATTAATTATTATTATTATTATTATTATTATGTGAGGTGAGTATTATTATTTACTTATTATTATTATTATTACTTCATTATTACTTGATTATTATTATATTCAATTATAATTATTATTATTATTCATTATTCTATTATTATATCATTCTTTATTCATATTATTATACTATTATTATTAATATATCTTATTATTCTAATATAATAATTATTCCTTATTATATTATTATATGCTTTATATTACTTATTAATTATTTACATATTAATTACTGGAGTTTAATTACATATTCTTAATTCAATTATTATTTAAATTTTTCATTATGTTTATTTTATTATTATATTATTCTATTTATTATTATTATTATTATGGTATTGATTATTTTAATTAGCAATTTATTATTATTATTTCATTACTAAGAGTATTATTAATTGGTCTGATACAGGACATTATAATATTATTACTTATTATTCATTATTACTTATTATTTATTATGTATATTTTATATGTATTATTATTATGTACTTATTATTATTATCATTCTTGATTTTGATTCTATATATTATTATTATTACTGTCATATCTTTTATGACCTATTAGTATTATTATTAATCATTATATTATTATTATTTCCTTACATATTTATTATATTATTATTATTTATTACTATAATAATAATATTATATTATTTATGATTATTAAATTTTTCCTATTTATTATATTACATTCATATAATTTATAATTAAGTTGATATTATTGTTATTGCTAATATTATTAATTTATTATTTTATTATTATATTAAATTAATTCTTTTAACCATTCCTTATTAGTGTGTTCATTTATGCAGAAGGAAAAATAAACGTGATTATAGTTTATTATTGTTTGTTGTTTTTTTTTTAAGCAAAAGTTGAAGAATCATCTTATGACCCATGATTTAAATAAATTTATTTTTGATCTAATAGTTTATTACCAACACATTAATATTATATTCTTTTTTATTTAAATTTTTGATATATTTAACTATTTAATGACCGAAAATATGAGT
>JABUQX010007504.1:20000-27764 GCA_015478945.1 Trachelipus rathkii | reverse complement strand
TATAAGCGGTGCATAATAGGAGAGAATGGCGGAGTTTTGTGAGGGGGTAGGTTGTGGCCCCACCTGGGTCAAGGGCATGAACCCTTACATTGACGATTACCATAGTGAGGGTCCGTCGCAGTCCTGTGAAGCTTTAGGGTGGATTTCTGACTGCGACGAGTCCTTACTAATTAATGGTTCAGAGAGGGGGGGGGGTAGGGCTGGGCTTTCTTTTTCGACTTTTGTCATATTTCTTCTCTGCTTTTCTTTTCTGATGCTTGTTACGCATCTTACCACCAGTCTTGGGGAGAAAAAGGTAGAAAAGAATATATATATATATATATATATATATTATATATATATATAATATATATATATATATAAATATATATATAGTAATATATATATATATATATATATATATAATATATATATATATATATATATATATATATATATATATATATATATATATACCGTAAAATGGGGGAAAATCGGTCACAGAGGGGAGAACCGGTCACTTTATAATATTGTTAATATTTTTTTAAATTAAAATATTTTTCAATTTGAGAAAGGTTTTTTAAGTAGCAAATAGAATATATTTTAACCATATATAAAAATTTAAGTAAATAACTTACACCTAGTCAAAAAAATTTCCCAAAGTTGGAAAAAAATTTTTTTTTTTAATTGCAAAAAAATTCTAAGACCTGGTGAATCTCGTAGAATTAAGATAACACAATTTTGACTTTGATGCATATTGGAAGTTCTATTTTAACATTTTCCATGGTAAAAAATTTTAAAAATATTCAGCTTATTTTTAAAGTTAAGTTTTTTCAATTTCGGGGGAAAGGTCGGGCGTCGGGGAAAGCCGGTCAGTATAAACTTGTATAAAAATGTCTTTTTTTTTAGTTTTCAATAATATTTTATTCTAATTTTTATGTATGGTAGACTATAAGACATTTGTTTAATGTTTTCTATACATATCTTTCTTCTATCTAGTGTAAGGATAAAAAAAAAGTTCACGTGAAATGTGCGTACATACTCAATATAGAAAAAAAAATTTTAAAAAAAAAAAGTGCCTATTTTGTTAAAAAGTGCAAATATTATTATTATTATTATTAAAAATTATTAAAATTGATTGTCAATTTAAATTATAATAGTAAAAATATTTTTGTCAAAAAGTTCACGTGAAATGTGCGTACATAGGCCTCCTTGTAATATAAAGTGCTTATTTTGTTAAAAAAATGAAATATTATTATTATTATTATTAGAAATTATTAAAAATTATTGTCATAATTCTTTTTTTTCAATGCTTATTTAGCATAAAAAAATGAAAATAAAATTTCAAAATTTTGTAAAAAATCAACGTTTGCAAAATGATAATAAAATATAACTTAGACTTGTGTTTTTCTATCCAAATTAATTCTATAACATTATTAAACTCTATTTAACATTTAAATTATAATTATAATTAGTTTGGACAAGCACAAACCAAATAATATTTAATGACCGGCTTTCCCCTACGCCACTGACCGGTTTTTCCCGAATTCAATTTTTTGAAAATGGAATTTTTCAAAAAAAATTTTTAAATATTCATTTTGAGATTTTTATTATTTTCATTATTCTAAAACATTGAGGAAACTCTAAATGTGAGAAAAAACTATTAAATATAGATGTAACTAAAATTTCGATTTCATGATTATTAAAAAAAAAAATGGCGATTTTTGACCAATTTTCCCCCATTTTACGGTATATATATATATATATACTATATAATATATAATATATATATATATATATAAAATTATATATATATAAAATATATATATATATATATATATATATATATATATATATATATATATATATAATATATATATATATATATAACTATATATAATATATAATAATAATAATAATAATAATAATAATAATAATAATATAACAATAATAATAATAATAATCAGATCATGTGAAATGTAATAATTATATGCCCTAGAGCACAAATAAAACTTTACTAAGTACTAAACTCTACTTTATATATTGCATACCTCTTTTAACATATTGTATTTACTGTATTTTAATGCTAAATAGAGGTGTACCGGAATTCCGGTCCGGCCGGAATTTGACATTTTTTTCCGGTTCCGGTTCCGGCCGGAACCGGAATTACTAATGTTACTTGATAATTAGAAAAATTTACTTGAAGGGATTGAATTTTACATAAACCAATAGCCCATCTTTAACAAAATTTAATGGTACCTTGTGCTAGTATTCATACACATTGTATTACAGGTGTTATTAAAGGTGTGAGTAGGGGGTTTGAAAATACGTTTAAGAGAGGTAGTGTTGGAGGAGGTTAAACGAAGAGAATTAGGTAGGGATTTAATGATCTTAATATTAGGGCTTTGTCTTATGGGTAACTAACACAGAAACACACAACATCTCACTCTCTCAAACAAGCCAAAAAGAAATTTTACAATCCCATCATCACTCCCACTAACAGCACTCTTTCTTACTTACCCATTCCACACACCCCTAATATCAAGATCATTAAATCCCTACCTAATTCTCTTCGTTTAACCTCCTCCAACACTACCTCTCTTAAACGTATTTTCAAACCCCCTACTCACACCTTTAATAACATCTCAACAATGCGCCTAACAAAATCCCATGCTCTAATGTAATTCTTGTTACATTAGGAGAGACAAATAAACTTTAGGAGACTCCAATACCAACATAACACGACCTTTACTTCTCGACTTCACAAAACTCGCACTCACACTTCAACAGAATCCTACTAAATTCACAACATTAACATCAATGGCTGATACTTATCTTACCAAAGTATTGTCCGCCAAAGCGAAAAATATTTAAATTCCTTGCATACAAAATTTTTCCAAAACCCTTAAACAATTAAAAGGGAGAATATGCTTTTCCACCTCACCTTAAACCAACATTAAATGCACACCACACCTTTTTCAAAAATATCAAAAAACTAAATTTAACTTAATTTAACTTTCATTTTATATTATTTAATAATTTTTTAACAACACAATTCTTTTTATATAAATTATTTCAGTCTATCATTAATAGTGTCTGAAGGAGGATCTAGTAAAGATCGAAAGCTTACGCTCCTACTATTCAGAAGACTGCTTATATTATGTAATTAAAACCTTTATCTAACTTGCAGTTTCTCAACAATATCCTAGGTATTTTATATTATTATTATTATTATTATAATTATTATTATTATTATATTATATTATATTATATTTATTATTATTATTATTTTATTATTATTATTATTATTATTATTATTATTATTATTATTATTATTATTATTCATTATTTATTATTATTATTATTATTATTATTATTATTTATATAATATATATATATTATATATATATATATATATATATATATATATATATATAGATATATTATTTTTTGAATGTGCATATTTTATAAAAATAAATATATATATATATATATTATATATATATATATATATATATAAAAGATTTCAATTGAAGTTATATAGAATTTTTTTTTACATTTCTTTTTAGTTAAAGACAAAAGTTCATAAGAAATTCCGGTTCCGGCTGGAATTTTTTTTAGTGATTCCGGTTAATTCCGTTTCACAGTGGGAACGAAAATTTCAGTTCCGGTACCCTAATGCTAAATACCATAAAAAGACTTGATATATATGAAAAAGTAATTAAAAAAAAAACAAAAAAAAACAACAAATTTTGCCCATTGTTTTTTTTTTTTTTTTTAATCCCAAACCTATTTATATATATATATATATTTATATATATTTATATATTATATATATATAATATATATATATATATATATTATATATATATATATATTATATATATACTTCTGCCCCTGGCCCACCTTAAATGAAGGGCCAACTACTTCCAGGAAGCCGGATGCCGCCTCTGGGCGGTTCCACAGGTCAAGGAAAGAAGTCTGTGATAATTCTGAGGGCCGTATTTGTGGAGAAATTTGTAATTATTTCTGTTCGATTTTGAGAGTGCTGGGCAACCATGATGGTGCGAGGCATTAGTTTAGAGTTGTTCTGAGGAGTATTTATAAGTAGTGGTGAGTTTGTGTTTCCTGTTGCTGAAGTTGTGTTGAGAGAGGGTTCGGAAGGTGTTTGGTTTTAGTTGGGTTGAGGAAGTGATTTGGTCAATGTGGGGGGAAAATGTGATGTGTGTGTCATAGGTAAGTCCTAGTATTTTTTGGGTTTTGTTTAATGGAAGGGGGTTGTTGTTCAGGGTGATTATAGGATGGAGGAAGGATTGGTGACGGTCAGTGGTTAAAAGGGTGATGGAGGATTTAAGGGGGGATGCTGTCATTCTGTTGGAGCTTAACCAATTTTCTAATTAGATGTAAATATTCTTGGGTATGTTGTGTGGCTATGTTTATATCTGGGTGTTGGGAAATAAGACTGATGTTGTCTGCGTAAGTAATTAGTTTGGTGGATTGGTGGGGTTGGGATAGGTTAAATCTGCTTGTTTGAAAAAGTTGAACACTGGTTTTTAAAATGGAAAGAGAATGGCACCCTGTGGGATGCCATTTTGTAATTGTTCTAACTTTTAAGGGTAAAAAAAATGCTTTGTTCCTGTTCATAGGCGAGGCTATAGGCGCAGAGAATTGGTTGTGCGCCTATGCTTAGTCCGCCTTTTTAAAAATTGTTGCGCCTACGAATTGATAGTGCGCCATAGGCGCAAGTTGGTGGCGTAACGCCCAGCTCTGATATATATATATATATATATATATATATATATATATATATATATATATATATAATATATTATATATATATATATATATATATATATATATATATATATATATAGCGTCGGGCGGGGTGACCAGGCCCGCCTCTTTAGGAGGGGTGATTCGGTCCACTCTAAATAAAATAAAAAATAATAATAAAAAATAATAAAAATTTCGCTCATTTAATAGCCACGCTATTACAAGTTTTATTTAGATCATCTTTAATTCTAGAAAGTTTTTATATTTTTGAAAAATTTTAGAAATTAAGGGTACAAAATGTCCTTCAATAGAATTTCACTTGTGTAAAAAATGTGAGTTTTTTTAACCGTTTTATAAAATGAAAAATTGTGGATGCGATTTAATTATTTTTTTCAGTGGATACACTCGAGTATGTTAGCTTTAAACTGGCAAAGTAAATTTTTGATCCAAACAGTATTAGTGGCAAAATCACGGGGCCTAACTTGGTCCGATTCACCCCGCTGTAAAAATTGATGGAGGGGTGACTCGGACCACCATTGTTTTTCGTATTTTACGTATTATTATTGACATTTTTATTACGTATAATTAATTTAAATATAATAAAAAGTTACTTATATTAAGTGAAAATTTTTTTAAAAAATGAAATTTTAATAAAAAAAACGAATTCAAAAAAGTGTCAAAATTTTTGAGCGGAGAGGGGTGAATCGGACCACCTTATTTTTATTCTTATTTTATTTATCATTATTGACATTTTTATTACTTATTACGAATTTTAATATGATAAATAATTATTATATTAAGTAAAAATTAAAATATAAAATTGAATTTATACGTAAAAGACGAATTTAAACAGATGGTCCGAGTCACCCCTCAATGGTGGTCCGCTTCACCCCTCCACGGTCAGGCTGAAGGAGCTTTATTAAAACTTTAATAAAACTTTTATTATTAGAATTACATTATTATTTTTTTTTGGTTTATTATACAACTATAAGGCCGTTATTTACAAAAAAAAAAAAAAATCCAAAAATGAAAATGAGTAAGAGTCGGGAAACCAAGTTATGCCTAAGGTGGTCCGAGTCACACCCCGCCCGACACACATATATATATATATTATATATATATATATATATAATATATATATATATATATATATATATATATATATATATATATATATATATATATATATATATATATATATTTTTTTTGGCCACTTTGTGAGCCGTGGTGTGTCCTGTACACCGAATCAAAAAAAAAAAAAAAAAAAAAAATTTATATATATATTAATATATATATTATATATATATATATATATATATATATATATATATTATAAATATATATATACCCCGCCCGATGCTATATAGGCTTAATTTTACTTTTCGGCTACAGAAAAATAAAAACTTAAGTCCACTCGATATTTTATGGGAATTAACGATACATTGATATTGTAATATTAAATCGATTAGTTGTAAATCGATTATTTGTATTAGATATGATAAAAAACAAAACCAGTGTTGCCAATTTGGTGCATTTTGCAATAGATCTAGTGCGTTTATTGCTACTTTAGTGCAAAATTTTACTGCTTTTATTGCTTATTTATTATTTATTGCTACTTTAGTGCAAAATTTTACTGCTTTTATTGCTTATTTATTATTTATTGCTTTTTTCATCAAATATTGGCATTTTTACTTTTTTTTTAATAAAATCTAGTACCTTCTCATATTTTGAGTTGGCAACACTGTTAACAAAACATCGGATCAGTATTGGTTCAAACTTTGTATTCGTCGGTTATGTTAAGTGGAGTTGTCAGCGTAAGTTTAGAAATGAATGTTAGTGATTTGTTTCATATATGCCAAAACGATTGGAGTTTGCTAGGTTTTTTTAGCATTGTTTTATTTTGTACAACATGTAACAGTAGCAAAGGTATCAATGTACGTTGATTTTAGTCTAAAAGAGTTGTAGAATGGTTTAACTTTTTCCGTGATATATATAAAAAAGATTTATATATATATTATATATATATATATATATATATATATATATATATATATATATATATATATATATATATATATATATATATATATATATATATATAATATATATATATATATATATATTATCTTTCGGCAGCTACTAAACAGTCTTCCAGTAAAAGTTAGAGCTAGTTTTACGGCACAGTGGATCAGTAAAGTTTAGGGCTACTTTTACGGCACAGTGAGTCAACGAGCCCCTAAAATGAGAGTATTTACCCTTTTCAGGGGGCTCGAGCTGATGGGGGGACGGAGGGGGGACGTTTCATACCCCGGAGGGGATGGTTGGAGGAACCCCCGCGACACCCAAAGACCAAAGAGCGGGGGTTCCGGAGACCATCCCCGGAGGGGGGGATTAGTCCCCCCCGTAGTCCACCTAGAGGCCGAGAGACCCCGACTCCTGACATCGGGGTGGACTACCCGTGGGTATTCGTTAGTGATATACCCCAAAAAACAATAAATCCCAAAAAATGAGTACTTTTGGGACATTTATTCGCAACAATCTATTCGTACTCTATAAATCTCAAAACCATTTGGGGACGTTTGGATTTACTATTTTATAATATATATATACAAAATATATATATATATATTATATATTATATATATATATATATATATATATATATATATATATATATATATATATATATATATATATATATATATGATATATATATATTATATATATATATATATATACCGTAAAACAGGGTAAAATGGTAAGCTTTTTCAAAATTTTCAGAAATAAAAATTCATTACAAGTACATCGTTTATCTTATGTATATTTATTTAATATATATGTAAAATATAGTCATTGAAGAGTAATTACATGTAAAAAGAATAATAAAAAACTGTATTATAATGATATTTTATTGGCCTTAAAAAAATGCGGTCCCCAAATTTTCAATCGGGGGAAAATGATAAGAAGAAAAAAGAAAATGAAAAGATATCCGGCCGATCCCTAACAAATATA